>OVBX01004349.1:2748-14805 GCA_900406325.1 Erucastrum elatum
TATATATATATATATATATATATATATATATATATATCATGCAATTAAAAATATACATTGTATGAATATAATAAAAATTCTACAACGTGTATAGTAGAACTATAATTAATATACATTATGAAAATATAATAAAAATTGTATAACATGTATAGTAAAACGTGTTTTGCAAGTATCTTTGTTATTTTTATTAATGTCATAGCTTAAATTTAGGGGGTTGTTATGTTAAGTTAGTACGATGTTCCATAATAATTTCAGGAATAGGATCATAGAAGTATTATTGGTTCATTCGGTTTAGTTACCAATTATTTAAAGAAGGGGACGTCAGTTTAGGTAGGTTAGTTTAGGAAAATTTCAAATGAAAGTTTATTAAGCTAATGGCAGGCAATTGTAATTATTTAGAAAAACTAAGGGTTAAGTACTATTTGTACTTCAACTTTAATAGTTTAATAGTTTTTCCAAAAAATCATAGCTTTAGCACATACTTCTTCCGTATCAATTTAAGTGGTATTTAAAGAAATTTGTTTGTCCCAAAATAGTTGATGTTTTCATTGTTCTAGATAGAATTTAATATCATTTGAATTTTGTGACCAATTACAAAATATCCACCATTTTTTATTGATTGAATTAGTATCAATTAATGATATTTTTATGTAATCAAAATAAATTGTACTCCTTCTGTTTTCTTTTATAAAACATTTTATAGTCTTGCACATAGATTAAGAAAAACATAAATTTCTTATATTTTCTAGACAAAAAAATCATAAATTATTTACATAATCACAAATCAACCAATGAAAAAAAAGAAGACGTATTATCATTGGTTATACAACATTATCTGCTAATAAATTTTACATAAAAAACCAAAAATATCATATAATTTGGAACAAAAAAATTCCTCTAAAACGACTTATAAAAAAAAACGGAGGGAGTATAAAAGTTTGTGTTTTTTTAATTCATGTGCAAAAATCTTATAAACCACTTAAAATGGTATAGAGAGAGTAATATATTAAAATAAATGTGATACATTATGATTTAAAATAAAAACTTGATAAGAAAAAAAGACAAAATAGCTTAGATAGAAAAACCGTTACTCGTCTAACTTAAAAAAACTACTCATATGCTAATCAACCATACCACAATAAATTCTTATTTCTGTGTTCTGTCAACTATAAGTCACATATCTATTATTAGTTTTTTGATATGTGCTATATGATTCCTTAGCATAACGATAGTAGAGGCAACTTGAACATATCTTCTGTTACATTTTGTTATACACACATATTGAATATTGGGACCCATTGAGGTAGGCGATGGCCCATCTCGATAAAGAATTAATAATCAAATAGACAAATGCTAGTTTAGAAGTAGGTTTGCGTTCTGTGTGTAAACAGGTCTGTTCAATCATGGGGTGTAGAATCAGTAAAGAGGTTTGTAAAGATACCAGGGGCTACAGCAACTATTTGGTGGTTGCTAGTAAAGGATGTTGAGGAATATTCAACACTTATAAAATGAAGAGCGACTTAAAAGGTTTGATGAACATTATTCATGACAGAAATATATTATATAAAAGACATGCATCCGAAATATTTTTCTTTTTTTTGTTAAAGGGTTTTCAAACCAACCGAAATATTTTAGCAAGCGAAGTAGAGAGAGTTGTTAAGCTAGATAGGCTTCCAACCTAAAACCAATTGGCAATTAGGGGAGTGGCTCATCTATCTTATATATTACTAAGGATCTCTTCCAATATCCGATGTGAGATATTTTGTGTCTAATACGCCTCCTCGAGATGATGGCTCTTTGAGCGTCAATCTCGGAATGTTCGGGCAATGATCGATGGGCCAACTTTGGGCCAGATCGATGAAGATCGGATTGGACTGTTTGGATCGGGCTCTGATACCATGTTAAGCTAGATGGACTTCCAACCTAAAACCAATTGGCAATTAGAGGAGTGGCTCATCTATCTTATATATTACTAAGGATCCCTTCCAATATCCGATGTGGGACACTTTGTGTCTAATAAGAGCAACTGATGACAAAGTCTAATTTAATAGTATCACTCGTCGACTGTCTCCAGTGGCGTTTTAGCTTTGGCTTTCTTTGATGATTTCCTTAATGGTCTCGAAATTTCGTCATACCTGATAAGTACTTCTTTGAGACTCATCTGATTAATAGGAGGTGGATCTCCCACAGAGCCGTTCTTCTCTGCTTATGCCGCTCTAGCTTTGGCTGCCTTGATATATTTCTTGACCCTAGCTTTGACAACTTTGTGATGCAACATTGTCATAAGCTCTGTTTTACCTCTCACAAAGTATTGCTCATGTCCGAATTCTAAGTGCTCAGAACCCTCAATTCTAACAAATCCCTACCAACCACCCAACTACCAAGAAACTCAGAATTTTAAAACCCCAAAGATTCCAAAAAAAAAATCAGTAAGATCGCTTAGAGAAGAAGCGATGGTGAATGATACGATGGCTTTGCAAATTTTGCAGACTGTCGTATCGGATGATATCTTCTCACGGGTTGCAACAACAACAACATTTTAAGAGGTGTGAGATGCATTGAAGGCAGCGTATGAAGGTTCTCCTCAAGTCCGTTTGACCAGACTTCAAACGTTGCGAAGAGAGTTTGAAAACTTGAAGATGTATGAGAATGAAGACATCAAGGTTTTCACAGATAAGTTAGTTACCTTGGCAACTAAACTAACTTATCATGGAGAACAGAAGACAGACATCCAACTCATACAAAAGATACTCATCTCTCTTCCAGCCAAGTTCGATAGCATTGTCAGTGTGTTGGAGCAAACAAGCGATTTGACTACAACAAAGATGGCAGATTTGATCGGTATCTTGAAGGCTCATGAAGCGAGGCTGGCTTTAAGAGAAGAAATCACAAGTGAAGGAACATTCGATGCTCGTGTTAAATCGAAGAATTCTGGTGTTACTCACGACAACTCAAAGGGCCGTAGCAAGAAGTGGTGTAAGGTTTGCAAGAAGAACAACCACAACGAGAGTGAGTGTTGGAGGAAACAAAACAAGGATGATCCAGAGAAGGATCACAAGAGTAACAAGAAATGTTACAATTGTGGTAAGGAAGGCCACTTTGCAAACAATTGCTACTCAAAGAAAAAGGAGAAAGCACATGTAAGTCTTGAAGAAGAAGACTTTGATGAATATCACATATTGTTCAGTGCGAGTGAAGCAGCAACAACAGTGAAGGAAGATGTCAAGTTAGCTGACAGTGGAGCAACTAATCACATGAAAAAGGAAGAGGGTTACTTCTCTAGGCTTGATAAGAGTATCAAAGTTCCAATAAAAATTGGAAATGGAAGCATAGTCATGACAGCAGGTAAAGGAGATATTACCGTGATGACTAATGGTGGCAAGAGGACCATCAGAAATGTGTTCTTGGTTCCTGGTTTGGCGNGAAACTAAGGCACAGCTAATCCAAGAAGGAGACAAGTATAAAGGAGCTACACGAAGTGTATCACAGCTGGGTGATGCGAGCAAGAAGCTCAACCAGCTGGACTGAGCTCACTGGAGCTCAAGAAGAGTGTGTCAGCTCTCTGAGCTGGATGGACTAGCTAACTCAACTGGGCCAGCTGGGGATCAGCTCAACTCAGCTGGACTGAGTATTCAAGTCTTGGGCAGTTGGTCCGGGTCTGGACCATGACCGGACCATATGGACAGACCATGTGCGCCGGTGGACCGGTGGGCACTTGGGATCAGACCAGGGGCTTAGGCAACCAGCCTAGGCTGATATGTGATGTGTCTAGGGGCAGTCAGGACAGTCAGGGACGTCTGAAAACTATCATAGGCAAAAGGGTGTGATCTGAACCATTGATTAAATCAATGGCCATAAATGAAACCGAAGGGATGCAATAGTTAGAAGTAACCATTCATTTTCTATAAAAGGGAAGGCAAGTCCGTGCCTTAGCTGGCACGCCAGGGACCCTTCTTCCTCTCTTAAACACAAAGAAAAACACAGAGAAAAGGTTAGAAGGTCGGATTAAACAATCCAAACCAGAGAGAGATGTGAAGACAACAAAGGGGCAGATTTGAGGGCAATCAAGAGAGGAGTTGAGAACGACCCTCTGGTGAGTTCTGATTATTGTTGGCCACGCCATGAGCTTCCTCTACATCTATATAAGATACGCAAATAGCCAGGAGAGAAGTTGGAAGACCGGATTCCACTTCCAAGGGCAGAGACAACTTTGAAGGTAGATTTGTGTGGAAAGACAGTTTCATGGGAAACAAAAGGGGAAGTGATGCACGACCTTGGATGGGTTCTGATCATGGATGATCATTCCCTAGGCTTCCTCTGTGTCTTGGGAACACATGCAAGTTGTTAGGAGAGAAGAGAAAAGGCTTGACTCCACTCTCAATGGCATGAACAGCCTCAAAGGTGGATGCAGTGCAGAAACTGTTTCCATGGAAGTCTGATTGGAAGGATGATGAGTGCGACCCTGACTGGATCTTATCAATACTGGAATTATGTGATAAGGGATTGATGGAGGCGTGCTTAGGAAGAGCATGATCGGCATGATAAGGTAACAGGTGTGGGCTCTAGACCATTGGACATAGTTTGGTACACTATGGGGCTGATCTGGTCTTGCAGTTACACCTTACCCTGTTTATACATTTATTATTCATCTTATTTATTCTATATATGATTGAGATTGATGATTACACGTTGAGACACTGAACCTTGGCCTTGGCCGGTTCAGGGAATCTTCCATGGCCTTGGTTGGGCAGGTATGTCGGATCTCATAGTTCCTGAAGGAATTATGGGGATCCGGTTATGGATTCTTCTTAGTGGTGATTTATCATGAATTATCATGTATTTTAATTAGTATTCATGGATTGATTTGAGGTAGTCATCCTATGGCCGGTTTGACTGATTTGAGGCGAGATCTATATGATCGAGGCCGGTTCTGTGGATTCTGATTATGGTAATCTCTTAGTTGAGAATTATCAAGAGTTTACATGAATTTTAATTAATTTTTGGAGCAGGTGTGCTTGGGGTCGAAATTGCACTTGAGGGCATATTGGAGTCAGATCCTTGTGTTAGGCTATCTGATCATATGTTTGTATGCTGGGATATATTTATCACTTATGATATCAATCATAAGGAATGCTAGTTAACAACCTTGGTGTTGGAAACTATGGCGGCTGAGAGCCATGAAGAAGAGTATTGGAAATACTAAGTGGTGTAGACCATTAATATTGTGCTGGTGTGTTTATCCAAGGAAGACCGTGTGTAATCTGATCATGGACAAGGATGGACGACCTGATCCTTGGATGATGGATCAAGGTGTCTGATCTGATTGATCAAAGAATGCACTTGTGGTAAGAGTAACATGGTTCCATGACTGATTAGAAAGTATGAAGACTCATCAGTTCTGCGTCATGTGGGGTGGTTGGTTGAATGACTTAGGATCTGATGGGCATTGCTAGTTCTTGTGAGGACTTGGTATGATTAGTCCTTAAGAGGACGTGGCCTGATTAGTCCATGAAAGGACTTGAGGTTATATTCTACAAAGCTTAAGGATATTGGGACATATGCTTACCAATGTTATTGAAGACTTTCCAAAGGTTACTTAGTCTGTGGGGGAAGGCTGGCTGAATGACTAAGTAATCAAGAGAAGATGTTTGTACAGGTATAAGGAAGCTGGACGAGTGGAAAGGGAGCTGGGAAAGGCTACCTCGCAACTCGGTCAGCTGGGAAAGAGTTGCTGGAACCTCCAGTGAAGTGGTTCAGCTCAGCTAGCTGGATAAGCTAGCTAAGTCAGCTAAGACAATGAGCTATCAAGCTTCGTTGATGTGGCAAAGGTATGATCTAACTATGCTGCTTAGATCTAGATAAAATGGCTTAGGGGAATGGAACCTCTGATTATGACTTGATCTAGGTTAAGGATCAACCTTGGAGCTAGCTGGCAGTTGTGTTTACTGACCAGTAGCTGAGGTGATCTGACCAGACAAATATTAGATTGGTTTTAGATCAATGGTTGGTAGATAATATTCCGCTGTGTAAGAACTGATTGATCTAAAAGCTAGGAAGTGACTAAGATAGTCTTGAGCTAAGATCTGAGTTAGCACTCGCCTATGGGCGATGTTGTAATTAAAGGATAAATTTTAAAGGTTCGGTCCGGACATGGACCGAGCGACGTGAGGCATCGACCGCGGCCGGGATCGTGTCTTACAAGTTGGTATCAGATCATGCTTGATTCTAGGATTGTTAGGTTGTGGTTGTTCGTCCACACATCCGGACAAGTGGATGTTGGTCAGCTCACCTACTGCGTTTCAGATGAGATGAGCTGAACTGCAGCTGTAAGTAAACTACCTGAGTGTGTTGGAGCTCATGGCTCATATGAGAAGTAAACATTTCTCATGCAGTGTGAATATTATTGAGGCAGATGAGTGGAGGATCCGATTGGTTCACAACTTCAGCTCAACTCACTGTTCAAAGATATTATGTTCCAAACCGAAATTATTCCTGAAAGCTGAGATAACTTGGAGTCATTTGCTGTGGTGAGCCAATAGAGGTTGAGGTAAGATTGGGTGTCATGCTTGAGGACGGAGAAGTTCCAAGATGAGCCGTCTTAACCAAGATACACTCCACAAGGGCAAGATCCTGAAAACAGGAAGGTTAGTTATCTAGTTATTTGGAAGGAATATATGGATTGGCTGATGGATGCAATGCAAGATCCTTGTACAGATGACCTGGATCATGGAAGTAACCTGGACCAGAGAGTGGCTTAGGTTGAAAGAAACGTGCAGCACTTTCTTGGAGGTTAATGTTATTCTTTGGTGGCTGTTTAAAACAAGTGAGCATATGCAGTGTTCATGTTGGTCTAAGGGAGACGCTTTTTGGCTAGTACTTGAGTAGGCTTGTGATCAGATGGATCAGCTTGGACTCAGTGTAAGTCAAGGTAGGATTCCTTAAGATTGATTGAACGGAATGGAACAATTCCAAGAGGAATTGGAAACACGATGTTAAGTGGTTTAGTATGATGAGGATTTGGGTATATTATAAACGCTTTTGTGAATGGTCGCGACATTTAGAGAAGTGTGACACTTTGGAAATGGTATGGGACATTTTTCCAAATGTGTTATCAAACCGAGATCCTACTCATCTAAATACTTAGTGATCGGTGGTGTGGAAACACACACACTTTCTGGCATTGGAACGGAAAGGTTTTGTTCCAGATGGGAACATAGGATTGTCTTCTCATAGTGTATGCACCTTCTGGACATGTGATGGATTCACTAGGACTGGATAGATACATCCTGGTATTGATCGCAGACAGGGTAATGCCTGCGGATCTGATTGTTGTCCTCCTTGAAAATCACGAGGTGATTAGGCATGAACTGATTTGGAAAATATCGGGCCACCCTTAACTGTCACCGGACACCGGGGAATGGTGCAGTTTGAGTTTGGGTGTGGACGTTTGGTTTGGTTCCAAGGTATTTGTTTGACTCCTTGTAATAGAGTGGTGTCAGCAGTCCAAGCGGAACAGATGCTTGAGAATAGTTGAGAGGTTTATATGACTACCATCACCACTAGGAGGTCGTGGGGGTGGTGACCCGGACGAGATTCCGCTGGTCAGTGAGTTCAATGATGTGATTCCGGCGCTACAGGGCTTTTCTCCTGTTAGGGCTGACCCATTCATAGTAAAACTGGAACCAGGGACGGCCCCAATGTTCGAAAGGCCATACCGCATAGCTCTTTCCCAAATGGCCGAGCTTTAGTCGACAATGTCCGGAAAGGGACCTGGATCGCAGCACAACCAAGTCGGAGCTTGACCTACGATTGGAATAAAGTTGATCAAGTCCAGTGAGGGATGAGGATCACAGCACAACCAAGTCGGAGATTGACCTGAGGTTGGAATGAGACGGTTGAGTCCTGGAGTGGACCAGAACCGCATTATGATCAAGTCCGGAAATGGACGAGGATCAGGACACGACCTACTCGGAGTTGGACCTATGGTCGGAATGCACGGTCGAGTCCCTGAGTGGACCAGGACTGGAATGTGATCACATCCTAAGAGACCATGATCAATTATGACAGAGTCCGGTGATGGACAGATGTCAAGTTGTGGCGGGTTAGTCTAGTATGGACTAAGATCGCAATATGGCCAAGCTGAGAGAGGCTGTGGCAGGTTAAGGAAACAGAACAATCTGTTAGGACTCATGGTAAAAGCGAGCAGCTAAAGATTGGAACATGTTCGCTAGGATTGGGCTGGTGCATGGAGTGGCTTAGAGATTGGTGAATCTACTAAGACTTGAGTATGTAGTATGTTCCTAGGGACTGAATTTGATCTAGTCATGGACTAAGATCTGAAAGAGAATAAAGTCTAGCATAGACGACATTCTAAGGAGAGATATGGACTTGGTGTCTACTAAGACCGCAACTTGGAGTGTTGAACCAGTGACACAAGTTATGTCTTAGCATGGTCCACTTGATAAGGTTTAGAGATAACCTCTACCAAGTGGGGGAGGTTGTATAGTGATGATCAAGACATGGTCAGTGAGAAGGAGCATTGAGGGAGATGCAACAAATTGGTTTGGAAGAACCTAACGAGCATGCTCCATGTTCCAGATGCAAAGAG
The DNA here is from genome assembly GCA_900406325.1 of Erucastrum elatum. Taxonomy (NCBI): domain Eukaryota; kingdom Viridiplantae; phylum Streptophyta; class Magnoliopsida; order Brassicales; family Brassicaceae; genus Erucastrum; species Erucastrum elatum. The sequence goes on from OVBX01004349.1 coordinate 11,357, forward strand.
TTCAGTTGGAACCTTTTGTCGTGAGACTTGTCATGTCCCCGATTCTGGATAGGACCGGCCGGACGGACTGTGGTGCATGGAGATGCACCAGTAAGGTCATATGACCTAAAGACATGTATGTCATGACCTGGAAGTAAGGTTAAGGGCATCAGAAAGCTAAGGCATAGCTAATCCAAGAAAGAGACAAGTATAAAGGAGCTACATGAAGTGTATCACAGCTGGGTGATGCGAGCAAAAAGCTCAACCAGCTGGACTGAGCTCACTGGAGCTCAAGAAGAGTGTGTCAGCTCCATGATCTGGATGGACTAGCTCACTCAGCTGGGCCAGCTGGGGATCAGCTCAACTCAGCTGGACTGAGTGTTCAAGTTTTCAGCAGTTGGTCCGGGTCTGGACCGTGACCGGACCATATGGACGGACCATGTGCGCCGGTGGACCGGTGGGCACTTGGGATCAGACCAGGGGCTTAAGCAACCAGCCTAGGCTGATATGTGACGTGTCTAGGGGCAGTTAGGACAGTCAGGGACGTCTGAAAACTGCCATAGGCGAAAGGGTGTGATCTGGACCATTGATTAAATCAATGGCCAGAAATGAAACCGAAGGATGCAATGGTTAGAAGTAACCATTTCTTTTCTATAAAAGGGAAGACAAGTCAGCCAGGGACCGTTCTTCCTCCCTGAAACACAAAGAAAAACACAGAGAAAATGTTAGAAGGTCGGATTAAACAATCCAAACCAGAGAGATATGTGAAGACAGCAAAGGGGCAGATTTGAAGGCAATCAAGAGGGGAGTTGAGAACGACCCTCTGGTGAGTTCTGAATATTGTTGGCCACGCCCTGGGCTTCCTCTACATCTATAGAAGACACGCAAATAGTCAGGAGAGAAGTTGGAAGACCGGATTCCATTTCCAAGGGCAGAGACAGCCTTGAAGGTAAATGTGTGTGGAAAGACAATTTCATGGGAAACAAAAGGGGAAGTGATGCACGACCTTGGATGGGTTCTGATCATGGATGATCATTCCCTAGGCTTCCTCTGTATCTTGGGAACACACGCAAGTTGTTAGGAGAGAAGAGAGAAGGCTTGACTCCACTCTCAATGGTATGAACAGCCTCAAAGGTGGATGCGTTGCAGAAACTGTTTCCATGGAAGCATGAGTGGAAGGATGATGGGTGCGACCCTGACTGGATCTTATCAATACTGGAATTATGAGATAAGGGATTGATGGAGGCGTGCTTGGGAAGAGCATGATCGGCATGATAAGGTAACAGGTGTGGGCTGTAGACCATTGGACATAGTTTGGTACACTATGGGGCTGATTTGGTCTTGCAGTTACACCTTACCCTGTTTATACATTTATTATTCATCTTATTTCTTCTATCTATGATTGAGATTGATGATTACACGTTGAGACACTGAACCTTGGCCTTGGCCGGTTCATGGAATCCTCCATGGCCTTGGTTGGGCAGGTATGTCGGATCTCATAGTTCCTGAAGAAATTATGGGGATCCGGTTATGGATTCTTCTTAGTGGTGATTTACCATGAATTATCATGTATTTTAATTGGTATTTAGGGATTGATTTGAGGTAGTCACCCTATAGCCGGTTTGACTGATTTGAGGCGTGATCTATATGATCAAGGCCGGTTCTGTGGATTCTGATTATGAGAATCTCTTAGTTGAGAATTATCAAGAGTTTACATGAATTTTAATTAATTTTTGGAGCAGGTTTGCTTGGGGTCGAAATTGCACCTGAGGGCATATTGGGGTCAGATCCTTGTGTTAGGCTATCTGATCATATGTTTGTATGCTGGGATATATTTATCACTTATGATATCAATCATAAGGAATGCTAGTTAACAACCTTGGTGTTGGAAACTATGGTGGCTGTAAGGAATGCTAGTTAACAACCTTGGTGTTGGAAACTATGGTGGCTGAGAGCCATGAAGAAGAGTATTGGAAATACTAAGTGGTGTAGACCATTAGTATTGTGCTGGTGTGTTTATCCAAGGAAGGCCGTGTGTAATCTGATCATGGACAAGGATGGACGACCTGATCCTTGGATGATGGATCAAGGTGTCTGATCTGATTGATCAAAGAATGCACTTGTGGTAAGAGTAACATGTTTCCATGACTGATTAGAAAGTATGAAGACTCATCAGTTCTGAGTCATGTAGGGTGGTTGGTTGAATGACTTAAGATCTGATGGGCATTGTTAGTCCTTGTGAGGACTTGGTATGATTAGTCCTTAAGAGGACGTGGCCTGATTAGTCCATGAGAGGACTTGAGGTTATATTCTACAAAGCGTAAGGATATTGGGACATATGCTTACCAATGTTATTGAAGACTTTCCAAAGGTTACTTAGTCTGTGGGGATGGCTGGCTGAATGACTAAGTAATCAAGAGAAGATGTTTATACAGGTATAAAGAAGCTGGACGAGTGGAAGGGGAGCTGGGAAAGGCTACCTCGCAGCTCGGTCAGCTGGGAAAGAGTTGCTGGAACCTCCAGTGAAGTGGTTCAGCTCAGCTAGCTGGATGAGCTAGCTAAGTCAGATAAAACAATGAGCTATCAAGCTTCGTGGATGTGGCAAAGGTATGATTTAACTATGCTGCTTAGATCTAGATAAAATGGCTTAGGGGAATGGAACCTCTGATTATATGACTTGGTCTAGGTTAAGGATCAACCTTGGAGCTAGCTGGAAGTTGTGTTTACTGACCAGTAGCTGAGGTGATCTGACCATACAAATATTAGATTGGTTTTAGACCAATGGTTGGTAGATAATATTCCGCTGTGTAAGAACTGATTGATCTAAAAGCTAGGAAGTGATTAAGATAGTCTTGAGCTAAGATCTGAGTTAGCACTCGCCTATGGACGATGTTGTAATTAAAAGATAAATTTTAAAGGTTCGGTCCGGACATGGACCAAGCGACGTGAGGCATCGACCGCGGCCTACTCGACCGGGATCAGGTCTTATAAATGTGTTCTTGGTTTCTGGTTTGACGAAAAATTTGCTGAGTGTTCCGCAAATTGTTTCAAGTGGCTACCAGGTGAAGTTCCAAGAGAAGAGATGCATCATTTATGATGCAAATGAAAGGAGGATAATGAATATCCCCATAACTCACAAAAGCTTTAGAATCAGGATGGGTTCGGCTCAATAGGAAGCCATGAGCGCAAGTGAGCAAAGCAAGATGGAGACATGGCACAAGAGACTTGATCATGTAGGCGGCAAAAGGTTGCAACAAATGCAAGACAAAGACTTGGTAAAGGGATTACCAAAGTTTAAAGTCAAGAAGGGAGCATGTGAGGCGTGTAGGCTTGGGAAGCAATCACGCAAGAGCTTTCCAAAGGAATCCCAAAACTGAGACAAGAGAAAAGCATGAGATTGTACATACTAATGTATGTGGTCCGATGCAGCACCAATCCATTGATGGAAGCAGGTACTTTTTGCTATTCTT
>OVBX01004350.1:0-14802 GCA_900406325.1 Erucastrum elatum
TATATAGTAAAATCATATAAATACCATGAGTAAAAGTGGGTCAAAATCATGGTATATCATGGTATAAGCTACCCAAGTACAAGGGCTTTGCCGTAACCTACAGAACAGAGCTCTAAGCTTCGTAGAAAGCTTTGGAGGATCTTTGATTTCTGCAAACCAATCCGAGCAAAAAGATTAACCTACCATGATAAGTAAAACGGGAAATACATATCCCTAGAATTCCTAACCAGATGCATTAGACCAGGTAATCCTGAGGTTCCGACCCACTGGAACCGTCGAAGGATCGACCTTAACGTAAAAGTACTTCTTCCTCCAATCATCATCACTGCTAGAGAACCTAAAGATATCATGATTGGGGCGACTGGGGAAGTAGTAGGTCCCGGTACCACCCTCCTTGGAAGCGCTCTCCTTTATCGAGAAGAGGCTCATAAGCTCGGTGAGTCCAACTCTAACCCCCTCTTCTCTGGACCTAGTGATAAAACTGTTTATCACTCGGATGACTGAAGGACAGAGTTGAGAAAGGGCTAGCTGATAATGATCGAGAAAATCCAGCAACAGAGTCGGAAGAGGGAATCTCAGATGACACTTGGAGATATACTTCTCGTGACGACAGAACCAACCCTCCGGAGCAGTTTCGGGGGTTTCATCGGGTTTAGAAGCCCGAGCAAGCTTCTTCTGGCCAAGAGCTTGAACCATAAGGTTGACAACCTCTTGACTCTGCAACAATGAAGGCGGGTGAGGTCCGCTCCCGCTAGCATCGTCATTCTTCTTCCGCTTGGAGACCATGGTCGCGATTGTCTCCTTAGCCTTCTTCTTCTCTCTCCTCATCTTGGCTCCGACCTCTTGCTTAACCTTCAACAGTTCAGCTCCATAGGCAGAGGGAGGCATCCCGTCTCTCCAGAACCTTCTTTCGGATGATCCATAATATGGGAAGATTAAGGAGAAAATAGATCGCAAGATTTGGGAGAAATTTGCAGAGAACAATGATGGAGATGAAAATAAAAAAAAAATCGCAGTAAAAATAAAGGGGGAAGAAAGAAGTTACCTTGGGAAACTGAATGGAGGCGTGGAGAAAGTGGGAGGCGTAGCAGTTAATGCTTACAGCTTTATATCCCATCAACTCTCGAGATTCGGGAATACTATTTCAAATTCCCCCCGCCTGAGCCGTAGATTGCATCAAGTGCAATAAGAACCGTTAGATCAAGTGAACCGAATCTAAACAAGATAAGAACTAATCATTACCTCAACGAAAAGATAAGATCGATAGCTAAAATCTAGCTTCTGAGACAAAACAATTTTATTCGGAAGCTGGGGGCAACTGTTGGACCCGAATATGACCCTTGGGCTAGGTACCGATAAGCGATAGGTAACGAATGGGCCATGCGGAGGTCACGACAAAAAAGAAGCTAACACCTCGAGAGACTCGGTCAAGAGGAAGCTGGAACAAGTCGCATAACTAAAGCCGGATATCACGGAGATTAGTTGAGGAGCAATCGACGAAACCTAGACTATTTAAAGACGGAGAAGATCGAAGACAAGGGAATCTCTTTTTTCAAGACCAACTTTTGTATAAGACTGAAAGCATTACGTATTTCCTTTGTAATCAACTCACGATACATTTCCTTGTATTCATTACCTTTCAATTCATCAATAAAATCAAATTCATTCTTCAAGTTTATTTATGGGATTCAGCCCACGATTCTCATTCATCATCTCTCTCAACCTAACCTGAATCTAAGAAGTGAAATCTTGTCTCTCACAATGACCACACAACCGTTGCAAATAATTTTGCATAGCCCTAGCCAATCCCGACTATTAGCTAAATGGGCCATAGAGCTCAGCGAGTACGACATCGAGTACAGACCCCGAGCAGCAGCAAAAGCTCAGGTCCTCGCCGATTTCATTATTGAACTAGCATCCGAACACTTAGACCTGGAAACAGAGGTTCCGAAATGGAGCCTGTATGTAGACGGAGCCTCGTCAAAACAAGGCTCCGGTGTCGGTCTAAGACTAACCTCTTCAGCCGGAGAAACCATCGAACAATCCTATAGGCTCGGATTTAGCGCTTCCAACAACGAAGCCGAGTATGAAGCACTAATCGCCGGCTTAAAACTAGCCCTGAGCCTCGTAATCCGGGAGCTGAACGCTTACAGAGACTCGCAGCTAGTAGCTAACCAGTTTCACGGAGAATACGAAACAAGGGACGAAAAGATGGGGGCATACCTCGAAGTCGTCCTAAGCCTCATAAAGCAGTTTGACAAGTTCGAGCTAACGAGGATCCCGTGGGGAGAGAACTCTTCAGCAGACGCGCTCGCCGCGTTAGCTTCCACATCCAACCCTCTTGTAAAACGGATTATACCCGTGGAAGGAATCGAGAAGCCGAGTATCGACATAGCTACCAAGGCTGAGATGGATAGCAAACCGTAGAAAGAAGCAGAGGATAACAGCCCTCCGATGGTAGCTACCCAAGTTCTCACAACATTCTAGTTCCCAAAAACCATATACGCAGCGTTAGAAAGTACACCTCCGGGAACGCAATCCAAAACCCGGAGAACAATGACAAAAGTGAAGGTATTCCCCGAAGTTCAGACTCCCTGGAGCCTAACTCTACGAATACCTCCGGGGGCACCATCCAGACCTCGGAATCACTAGTCTACAAAGTCTAAACGAGAAGCCGCTCCGCTCTTAAAAACTCATCTGGGGACGCTATACAAACCCCAGGAGACAGCGAGGGAATTGGAGATAGTCCTCAGAACCTAGATCCTCCGGAGCCTACTCTAACGAATATCTCCGGGGGCACCACGACACCAGGTCCCAAGACCGATCATGGAGTATATCCTAGAGGGAAAAATTCCACCCAATAAATGGGAGGCTAGAAAACTCAAAGCCTTAAGCGCAAGATATTGCATAATCGAATCAGCCCTCCACAAACGAAGCGTCTCCGGAACTTACCTAAAATGCGTTCATGGCCTCGTAGCTATGAAACTCATGAAGGAAATGCACGACGGATCCTGTGGAAACCATTCCGGAGGCAGGGCCCTAGCCATCCAAATAAAAAGACAGGGTTACTTCTGACCTACCATTATTGCAGACTGCGAAGTCTACTCCTCGTCATGTGACAAATGCCAAAGGCATGCACCGATCATACACCAACCTGCGGAAAAGCTATCCAACATATCAGCTCCCTATCCGTTCATGAGGTGGTCCATGGATATCGTAGGGCCACCAGTACCTTCAGGCAAAGGAAAGAAATTACTGAACCTCCTGGTCCTAACCGACAATTTCACGAAATGGATTGAAGCTGAAGCTTTCCAACAAATAACCAGATTCGAGGTCGAAGGATTTGTGTGGAAGAATATCGTATGCAAGCATGGCGTCCCATACGAAATCGTAACCGATAACGGAGGACAGTTCATATCTCACGATTTCAAAAATTTCTATGATAAATGGAACATCCGCCTCACCTTTTTGTCACCTCGGCGACCCCAAGGAAACGGCCAGGCGGAGGCTGCAAACAAGTAAATATTAGCAAACCTCAAGAAACGCCTAGGAGCCCAGATGGAGCTCTGTTCAGAAAAATTACCCGAAGTACTGTGGGCCTGCCGAACCACCCCACAAAAAGCTACAGAGGAAACTCCCTTCTACTTAGCTTACGGGATGGAAGCTGTCGTCCCAGCAGAAACCACCGCCGGTAGCCTCCGTCGGGAACTCTGCACATCGAATCCCGCAGCTAATAACAAGCTCCTAATGGACAGCCTCGACTTAATCGAGGAAAGACGAGACCAAGCCATGCTTTGCATTCAAAATTATCAGCAAGCAATGGCACGACACTATAACTCCAAAGTAAGGCCCCGACAGTTCGCTGTAGGGACCTAGTACTTAGAAAGGTGTTCGAAGGAACTAAAGAACCAGGAGCTGGAAAACTAGGAACCAATTGGGAAGGTCCCTACCGAATTATCCATATAGTACGATCCGGAGTCTACAAGCTCCAGAAGGTACGAACCGGGGTACCTGAAATCCGATCGTGGAACTCCACGAACCTCAAGAGATACTATCATTAGGTACCCAAATCCCCCTGAACTACGTTTGGCTTGATCCCTTGACTGGGTACGTAGGCAACTCCGTCATGAGTGCAGCCCCAACCTCTTCTCACCAATCTCCTCACCTAAGCAAAAGGGACATGTGTTACCAAGAACACATAGCCTAAAAACAGTTGCTGTATGAATGATTCGAATCATGTATTCTCTGTAATCTGATATTAATAAAATGATTCATTCTGTTTCATAAACATCAAAGGTCTTAAAACCCTCTAAGGAAATTCAGGTCCCCCTAAATCGGGACCTAAGCTCGCCAACAACCTCGAATACATTCAGGTCCCTGAAAACCTGAACATAAGGTCTTAAAATCCTTAACAAATATGAAGGTCCTAAAAATCCTTAACAAGTCCAAAGGTATTAAAATCCTTAACAAATACTAAGGTCCTAAAAATCCTTAACAAGTCCAAAGGTCTAAAAATCCTTAACAAAAACTAAGGTCTTAAAATCCTAGCAATCAACAAGGTCTTGAAATCCTTGAGAATCAACAAGGTCTTAAAATCCTAAAAATCAGCAAGGTCTTAAAATCCTTCAATCTCATCTAGTAACTAATATAAATCCTGAAGGTCTTGAAATCCTTCGTACTAACCCAGGTCCCAGAACCTTTCGAATTGGGCTTAGGTCCTTAAAATTCCCTATGCTAATATCAAAGACTCTTCTTTAAGGTCCTCATAACCAAATATATACTAAGCTAAATGCTTATCGTAAATAAGGACCAAGATCCTAATCTGATCCAATGATCATGACACATGACTCATCCAAGATTCATGACCACTATGTCTAAACAAAATGAAGTTAAGTTCAAAAGCTTAAAACAAAGGAAATAATACTTAACCATAAGTAAATGTTTAAAAGCCTCCCCATGCTATTAAAATCTAACAAGTCGTAGATACGATAAAAGGTTTAAAGGCCTCCTCAGGCAGTAAGTCATTAAACTTAAACGAAACAAAAGCCCTTAGGCAGAAGTCTTGAAAAACATAAAATATAATTTCAAAAGAGCACCAGCTCTCATTCATCCTTATCCTCTTGGACTGGTTCACCCTCGCCAGCAGGAACCTCTCCCTCAACCACATTATCATCGCCTCCTAGAGCTGCCTCGATCGGAGCTAAGTTAGGAGCCATCAAACTCAAATTAGAACCATACTCCCCAGAAAAGGATGGATTAAACATGTTAATCTCAAAAGTACCTGAGCTTTCTGAGATCTGGGGAAGAGGAAGCTTGCTGACTGAAAAGTCAGAAACTTGAGCCTTCTCATACGCGGTCGCCGCTCCTGGTAACAAAGACACCAAGCGGTTGTACTCCTCCTCAACACTTTGGATCTCATTGTTCAGCATATCCTTCAAGAGGTCAGTGTTAGCTTGGAGCTCCTGGGCATAAACCAGAGCGCTGACCTCCTCCTTCTTCTTAGCAAACTTCTCTTGAACACAGGCTAAGATCTTGCCGTAAGCTTCGGCGACCTCTTTTTTCCCTTCTCTGACAGCCAGCTTGACTTTAGCCTCTTAACCTCAGCCTCGAGTTCCGAAATTCGAGCCCGGGCTTGATCGAGATCGGCCTTGGCTGCCTTAACCATCTCAGTAACCTGAGCTAGCTCACCAGCATTGGGGGCATCGTGCAAAGTATTCTCAAAATTTAGCTGGGCCCTGTTAACAGCCCCAGCCAGCTGCAGTAAACGCAAAAATATATATATATAGGTCGTCATCAAGAACAGAAGGTACAAATGAAGCAAGAGCAGAATCGTGTACCTGGCCCATACAGTGGGTGATATCAAGATACTCATCCCGGTTAGTCAGGTCCTTGAGCGCTGGTAGGGGGCACCCCACCCTCTTCAGGTGCCTCATTATTGCGGCCAGGCCCCAAGGGTCGTCTAGGACCGACCCAGGTTTCGAATGAGTAAAACTCCACCCAACAGTTCCTCCTCTAGATGACGAGGAAGGGGATCAGGAGGGAACCCCAACTTGATCAGTCCTAGGCCTCTTATGTCTCGACGGTTCAACCTCCGAGGTACCTCTCGGAGCCTGGAAATCAGCTTCCGGCATCGGGACCTCAGGGAGAGGGGCAGCATCCGGAGCTGCTACCTCAGTAGAAGCGGTCTCAACAACAGGTCCGGATCCTCCATCATCCAAGACTTCCTTCATGGAATCGAGGAATGATCCTCCTTGGTTTTTTTCTCCTCCACGGGAAGAACTAGCAGCTTTGGAGGGATTACCCCTAGAGCGGAACGATGGTCTCAGAGTCATGTCACCTGGCTGAGTCTTTTTGGTTCCTGAAGCGCTAGCACCGGCTGAAATTGACACTACTGAGTCACCTGCTGAAACTGGAACGACATAAATTCTTAAGAAATCTGAAACCTTAAGAAATAAAATCATAAAAAAGGTGTGAACTTGAACATACTTTCGAGATCCTCGACATGAATTGGATCTTGGAAAGAGGCGTTGTAGGTATCTGGAAATCTGGCCGAACCTATTCGAGAGGTGGTATAAGCCACCCAGGTACAAGGACTTTGTCGCAACTTACGGAACAGAGCTCTAGTAAGCTTCGTAGAAAGCTTCGGAGGATCTTCGATCTCTGCAAACAAATCCAAGCAAAAGGATTAATCTACCACAGTAAATAAATAAAACGGGCAAAACATATTCCTAAAATTCCTAACCAGATGCATTAGACCATGTAATCCTAAGGTTCCGACCCACGGGAACCGTCGAAGGATCGACCTTAACATAAAAGTACTTCTTCCTCCAATCATCATCGCTACTAGAGAACCTAAAGATAACATGATTGGGGCGACTAGGGAGGTAGTAGGTCCCGGTACCACCCTCCTTGGAGGCGCTTTCCTTTATCGAAAAAAGGCTCATGAGTTCGGTGAGTCCAACGGTAACTCCCTCCTCTCTGGACCTAGTGATAAAACCGTTTATCACTCGTATAACTGAGGGGCAGAGCTGGGAAAGGGCTAGATGATAATGATCGAAGAAATCCAAGAAAAGGGTCGGAAGAGGGAATCTCAGATGACACTTCGAGATATACTTCTCGTGACAACAGAACCAACCCTCCAGAGCAGTTTCAGGGGTTTCATCGGGTTTACAAGCCCGAGCGAGCTCCTTCTGGCCAAGAGCTTGAACCATGAGGTTGACAACATCTTGACTTTGCAACGATGAAGGCGAGTGAGGTCCACTCCCGCTAGAATCGTCTTTCATCTTTCGCTTAGAGACCCTGGTTGCAATCGTCTCTTTAGCCTTCTTTTTCTATCTCCTCATCTTGGCTCCGACCTCTTGCTTAACCTTCAGCAGTATAGCTCCAGAGGCAGAGGGGGTAATCCCAGTCTCACCGGAGCCTTCCTTCGGATGATCCATAGTACGGGAAAATAAAGAGAAAATATATCGATAGATTTGGGTGAGATTTGCAGAAGAGCAACGATGAAGATGAAAAAAAAAAAAAAACTCGCAGTAAAATAAAAGGGGAGAGAAGTTACCTTGGGAAACTGAATGGAGGCCTGGAGAAAGTGGGAGGCGTAGCAGCTAATGCAAACAGCTTTATATCCCATCAACTCTTGAGATTCGGGAATACTATCTCAAATTCTCTTCATCTGAGCCGTAGGTTTTATCAAGTGTAATAAGAACCGTAGGATCAAGTGAACCGAATCTAAATGAGATAATAACTAATCATTACCTCAACGACAAGATAAGATCGACAGCTAAAATCTAGCTTCCGAGACAAAACGATTTTATTCGGAAGCTGGGGGCTAGGTACCGATAAGCGAGAGCTAACGAGTGGGCCGTGGTAAGCCCATCATAACAAAGGGAGCTAGAAGTTAAGCCGAAGGCTGAACCTAGAAGTATCATAGCAGAGGTCACGACAGAAAGGAAGCTAACACCTCGAGGGACTCGGTCAAGAGGAGGCTAGTACAAGTCCCACAACTAAAGCCGGATATCACAGAGATCAGTTGAGGAGCAATCGACGAAACCTAGACTATTTAAAAACGGAGAAAACTGAAGAGAAGGGGAGCATCTTTTTGATACCTGTTTTTGTATAAGATAAAAAGCATTACACATTTCTTTTGTAATCATCTCACGATACATTTCTTGTATTCTTCATCTCTTAAATCATCAATAAAAAGTATATATTCATTCTTAATGTTCTTTACAGGATTCAGCCCACGATTCTCCTTGCACCTTCTTTGACCTAACCTAAAATCTAAAGGTGAAATCTAGTCTCTCACAGGTTGGACCCTGGTTCCTTCCGACAGGGGCTGGGCCCTGGTACCTCGTAGTGGGGACTGGACCCTGGAGCCTATCAATAGAGGTTGAATCCTGGGGCCTCCTGGCAGAGACTGAACCTCCAAGCAGAGGTTGGACCCTGGGTCCTTCTTAAGTGAGGGTCTGGAAATCAAGGGCCCTTCGGAGGCTGGAGAAATCTTTAGCCTTGAATATTTTTCCCCAACACTAGAAACCGAGGATCACATGAGCATTCCCTTGTTGGTATTGCAATGGCCAGCAACGGAAAAGAAGGCAGAATCAGAAGAGGTATCAGTAGTAGACGAAGGAGAAACCTGGATGACTCCCATCACCAACTACCTAAGGAACGACGTCATGTCCGAAGATCGAGACGAGAGTCAAAATATCAAGAGGCATGCAGCCAGATATTGCATCTCTGAAGGAAAAGTATACATGAGATTCTTCTCAGGGCCCTACCTACGGTGTCTAAGTCCTAGAGTAGCCGCAAGAATACTAGAAGAGTTCAATGAAGGGGAATGCGGTTCCCATTCCAGTGGACGAAGTCTGGTGCTCAGAGCAACAAGGGCTGGCTATTATTGGCCAACCATGGCGAAGGACTCCCTTAAGCAAGCTAAGACCTGCAGCCAATGCCAAAAACACGCACCAATCTCCAACCTACCACCGGAGAACCTCAATGGGGCATGGACATCGTGGGGAAATTCCCAATGGCACCCGGGCAAAAGGTCTTCCTCCTGGTCACGACCGACTATTTCACAAAGTGGGTGGAAGCCAAAGCCTTGAAGCCAAAGCCTTGAAGCCAAAGCCTTGGCAAAGATCACGGATCTCCAAATCAGGAAGTTCATCTGGACAAACGTGATTACCCATTTCGGAGTATCTCATGAAATTGTCACCGCCAATGGACATCAATTTACCAGCAAAGACTTCTAGGATTTCTGCAAAGAATGGAACATCAAACTCTCATATTCAGCACCGCGACATCCCCAATCCAACGGACAAGCAGTGTCAACCAACAAAACAGTAGTAAACAAGCTCAAAAAGCGCTTGGAGAAAGCCCATGGGCGATGGGCAGAGGAGTTACACAGAGTACTCTGGGCCTATCAGACAACCCCGAAGACGGCTACCCAAGAGACTCCTTTCTCACTCGTCTACAGCACTGAATCGGTAATACCCACTGAGGTGCACGTAATGACTACGATCTCCAACATACCAAATGAAAATGACGAGATGATGTACCTAAGTCTAGACTTACTAGACGAAAAAAGAGAAGCAGCCCGCCTTAGGAACGCATCATACCAAATGAAAGTAGCCAAGAGCTACAACAAGAAGGTGAGATCCAGAAATTTCCAAGAAGGAGACTGGGTCCTAAGGCGAGTCTGCAACCACAAAAGGGACAAATCAGCCGGAAAACTAGCCCCCGGATGGGAGGGCCTTTACCAGGTAATATGGGTGCAAGGGGCAGGAGCCTACAAACTGCAAGACAGTAAAGGCAAGGTCCAACCTAACTGCTAGAACGCCTTGCACCTCAAATTTGACCATTTCTAAAACTAAGATCTTCAGATCAAGCTTTATATATACTACTATACTATATATTTAAGTATCTTGGTTTTCCTACTACTATGTATAACGAGAACGTCTTCGGACTAGGCTTATAAAATACATTTGGTTTCGACTAAAAGAAGTTAAAGGAATACCAATATACTTAAAGAGGCATACTAGCTGGATCGGGACCTTAGGGACCTCAGATCTTAGCTAACCCCCTAGCTGGTGAGGCTACTCACTTAAGGTGCAGACAGATATGGAAGGGGTCTGATCAGCCCTGTTGGGGTCAAAATCGGTTAAGACGAAATCTGTTCTCGAAAGCCCTCGGAAAAGATAATGTTTTAAAACCTTGAGTAAATTACCAGATCGACGGGTCCTGATTTGCTAACATCACAACCGAAGGCACCTGGCGGCGAGCCCCGCGTCCTGACGCCTGGCGCCCGGGGTCCTGATTTCCTGCCTATGCAAACACCGCGATGCTAATCCAGATGAAAGAGATGTCCACCTCCGCCCAGAAAAGGTCGGACGAACTGGTAAAACTAATGAGCTCGCTCGCGAAACAGGTTGAAACCTTAACCACAAAGAGCAAACTCCCGCGCGGATCTACCAAGATGAGACACGGCAGAAGACTTGAATTTGGGATTTCCAACAATCAGGAAAAAGACGCTCCGAAAGAGCCAGCAGAAGGCAAACGCGACGAAACGGCTCCGACGGGACGCAAAACAACCACGGAAAATCCTCCCGCTACGGCGGGAAAAGAGGGAACTGACGTCCAGAGAATCGATCTAGACATCAGCGACCAGTCGAATCACTCGGACGGAAGTACCGACATCCATCCCAGGAGAACCCGAAGTCGGTCCGCTCATCAGACGGTGTCTTTCGGAAAACCCATGACGGAGGAGGAAGAGAACCTTTACTGGGAGGAACAAGAAGAGCTGGCGGAGGACCAAACTCAAATCCATCGCCACCAGCACCGACAAGCTCGGAAAAACACGGGTAACAACAACGAAATACATGACCTCCGCGAGTATATCGCGAAGACTGCGGCCGAGGTAAAAGCGGCAAAATCACAAATCCACCACGCGACTAGCGCTGCTGCGGAGATCGACAGGCTCCTTGAGGAAGCACGAAAAACTCTGTTTACCTCCCGGATCACGGAAACAAACGTCTCAGACCCTGGAATGATAAAGATCCCCGTTTACGACGGTACCACTGATCCAAAGGCGCACTTGCAGTCCTTCCAAATCGCGATGGGAAGATGCAAACTCCCGGAGAGCAAGCGGGATGCTAGACACTGCCTCCTCTTCGTCGAAAATCTCAGAGGAGCCGCGCTCGAGTGGTTCTCCCACCTCAAGAGAGATTCTATCGGAAGCTTTCACTAGTTAGCCTCGGCTTTTCTCAAGCAATACTCCATGTTTATGGATAGAGAAAGGTCCGATGTAGATCTATGGAGCTTAGCCCAGAAAGAAGACGAACCGCTCCGCGAGTTCATGAGAAGGTTTAAACTAGTAATGGCTAGGGTGACAGGCATCAGCGACAGTGTCGCTATCGACGCCCTGCGGAAAACTCTCTGGTACAGATCGAAGTTCCGTCCTGCTCCTGGATTTCGATCGTCCTCCAAAGACCGATAAGGCCGCCTCTGAGAATCATGCACCTGACAACCGATCGGGAGAAAAACGCGGAAGGAGACAAGACGATCAAGAAAACAACAGTAATCGCCAGAGGATAAACATGATTATCGGAGGATCTCAGTTCTACCAGGACTCGGTCTCGTCAATCAAGGCTTACAGGAAAAAAGCCGAAACAAGTTCCAACTGACCCTTGAAAGACGAAAATCCTAATGATATGATTGTGTTTGAAGAACACGAAACCATCGGCATCGACAAACCCTCTGTTCATCGATCTGGTAATCCAAGATCTCGAGGTCGGCCGAGTTCTAATCGATACGGGCAGTACGGTCAACATTTATGTTCCGCGAAACTCTTCGAAGGATGAATATCCCCCTCGGAGAAGTTATCCCGGAACCACGACCCCTGACAGGATTCTCGGGAATTACCTCGATGACTCTCGGAACGATCAAACTTCCAGTCATGGCCAAGGAAGTAACTAAGTGATGTAGCGGATCATACCATACTTGGGCTTCGGCTTGTCACAAAGCCTACGCCAACTTGGAGATATCTGTTTTCTTTATTTTATTTGGTTTTGTGTTTTGATAATTACAAATCTTTAGAGATTAGGTTCTTTTACGTTAGTTTATATATGCAGCTTTCTCCTTTGTAAAACCCTACACTTTTATTATATTGAATTGCAATTTGCATACAGAGCTTTCATAGCACTAGAGGAGTACTCTGCCCTTGTCTTTGAACTCCTCGAGAGTATCGACCTGCTTCAAAAAAGCCCTTGCTTCTGTCGAGAGTATCGACTGCAGCGAGTTTGTCTTCCCGAACCAGTCCTCTTCGAGTTCTCGTTCCTTATCTTGTTTACTTAGCTTCCGCTTCTCTATCACTAAGATCATAGACTTCGCAGTAGTCGACAACCCAGCCATTTACAACGTAATAATGGGAACGGCCTGGATCAACGCCATGAGAGCGGTACCATCCACGTATAATCTCGTCATCAAATTCCCAACTCCAACGGGAACCTCAGTAATCTTGGGAAGCCAGAAACAATCAAGACTATGCTTCCTAGCTGAGCACAAGTTGCGAAAACATCAGAACGCCCAAGAGGCTAACACGAAGCGAACAAAGAAGTCGCCAAAAAATCTGGAAAAATCGGAAAACGACAATCGAGAACCACTCAGCCCGACAATGACTCAGAACGATAACTTCGAGTCCATCGTTGCGGAAACGGACAACCCCACTCCCGAAAAAACCATCGACCTAGCTAGCACGGTCAAAACGGTGGCACTCGGAGAGTAGAAACGCCCGCAGCAACCAACAGACCTACAAGATGGCTTGATCCTCGAGAGAGGTACGTAGGCAGCTCGTCGAAATTCCGCGAGTTCAACTATCTCCCTCACCAAAAAGGGGGGGGGTACGTATACTTCTATACTCCCACAAATGTTTTGAAATTTTTTTACGCATATGCATTCGATACTATCGGAATCTTCTTCCATAAAATCAAATTTTTTTGTTCTTCAGAACATGAAACACATTGGAGAAACGAAAGTCGTGTCCTTAGGAAACGCGAGCTGTTGCGGTCTTCCAAAGGATATTGAGATAGTATCATCCATCAAAAACAGTCTGCTTACGACTCACAAAACGAACTGACAACGATATCATAGCGCGCTATACAAATAAAAACCCAAAATTTTGGTCTAGCACTCCAAACGGAGATAGCTCGGTTCTTACTACACAAGTCATATAAGCCGGCGCCAAGTCGCAGACTTTAATCAGGAAGAATCAGGAAGAAATCACTGAACAAGCAGAACAAAACCAATCAGTCAATGCATAGCATTAGAAGCTGAGAGTAAACCTAGGTCTTGCCCTAAACCCAGCCTTGCTGGATCTTAACATCTCATAGGCATAGTATCGACACATGGTGCGAGATCCAAAACTTGCCTCTCATCGCTTACCCCTAAAAACGCTCGCCGAAAGGTAGCACACAAGCCGAGCGACGAAAAAGAGCTAGAATACGAAGTGACTACCCGTTTCCTGTCCTCTACACTTAACGAAAGTATAAATCATAAAATAAATTTTCATAAAGTTCATTACATGTTAAAGCCGCAGACGCGGCAGGGATTCAAAGCCACCAACGGCTAGTCCCAAAATATACAAAGATACGCGACCTCCTACGATCGCGACACACACACATAGAACGGCCACACTTAGCCTACCATACAAACAACTAGGTTAAAAGGGATACAATCCCAACAATCTTCAAAGTTTCAAGTCAATGAGTCCGGAGATAGAAATCCCGAACGAACCCGTAGGCTGATCAACTTCTTCGTCCACATCCCCATCACCTTCTCCAAGTTCCGCTTCCGTCGTGTCCTCCGATACCTCGACGGGAGCCCAAAGATCTCGGACTCTTCCTTCAATTGGAGGAACCAAGGATTTGGCATGAGCGCATCCGTTCATGTAGCCCTTCATTTCAGCAACCTCGGCGGGAAGGGAGAAATCCTCGCTCTGCGTCTTGTACAGGATAGCGACCGAACCCCGACACTCGCAAAAATCACCAACAAACTCCTGAGCATTCTTGAAGCTTTGGAACTCGATATCGAACGAGGCGGCCCTCCGATCCACCTCAGCGACGATCGCTCTCCTTCCCCTCCTTTCCGCACGGCCAAGAGCCCGAGAAGTGAGCTCGGCCTGCCTTCGGTCACGCTCCTCGACCCCCTTCCAGAACCGAAAGAGCTCTCTTCGAGCCTCCTCGGCCTTGATGTGAGAAATGCGCGTGATATACCATGATTTTGACCCACTTTTACGCATGGTATTTATATGATTTTACTATATATATCAATGTTTTGGAGTCTTTTAGGTATGTTTTCAGGTTCAAGGGCATTTTGGAGTAAAGTGACGTTTTAGGTGCCATTTGGAGCTTAAAGGAGAGTTTTCCCGAGATGACTTAAAGATCAGACATCAAGGTCGATATCTAAAGATACATATCGATCGATACACATTCCGTGTAATCGATCGATGACGCATTTGGAGAAATGACGACGAGATACTCTATCGATCGATGTATGCATAGTAACATCGATAGATATCAAGCGTGCAGAAGAAGGAAGAATATTCTCAATCGACTTGAAGCCCAAGATGTCCCAATATTACTATAATGCCCCTGAAGAGTNAATTGTACTCAGTATTTATACCTTTGCCTATGTGTTTTAGCAAAGTAAGCTTTAACAACATATCATTGTTCTAGTATTTCTTACTTATAAATAAAGTATTCTTTTCATCTTAATTCTGTTCTCATCAAAGGTTATAGGATTCTAGATTTA
>OVBX01004351.1:0-14799 GCA_900406325.1 Erucastrum elatum
GTAAAGTTACGGATATCCGGATTTTTCGGATCGGATCGAAACGAATAACGAATCAAATCAAGATTCACAGATATTTTGCCCACCCCTATCTCTCATAGATCACCTTGTAGCCTAAAGAATACAACATTCATACTTTATCAGTGAACTAATATAATAGAGGCATATCCTGTATTTTCACACTAAAATACACCAATTGGTACGTAACATATAAATTGGGGTTTCTTACGTTAAATTAGTAAACAAATGAACAACATGTTGCGTCGGTGGTTGTATATTTCTAGGATTTTTTTAGTATATCATAACAATGTATTATGTAACGTATAAAATAAGTGATAGAACCTAGAGATAAAAAAAAAGCTCGAGCCTAAAAAGCAGTAACCATATAGTCCAATTAGTCATACACTGAAGGAATCACAAAACAGCATAAAGCAAGATTTAATCTTATTCCACGTTAACTACTATTACATTCATAAATATTCTCTATTATTATTATTAATCATACACGCATATGAAAATACTGAAGACATATAGAGAAAATCTCATATATACTAGTCGAGTTTAGTGAAGCTATTAAGGAGAGTGTCTTCATGTTGTCCGCCAACGACATAGTCAAGGATACCTTCTGCCGCCACTTTTATGTCGGAGCCATCGCTGGAGACGGTAGATGACGCCGGATGGTCGGAATTCCCGGCGAAGAAGAAAACGGCGGCGAGAAATAGAGCGGTGGAGAGAAATAGAGGCCAGAAGTAAGACAAAACGGTGAGGAAACCTGGAGAATATGTGACGAGAGCCACGGTGAGGAAAAACAAAACCAAGGCGAAGACGATGTGGAACTTGAACTTTACGAGCTTCTCTCGGAACTCCATCAAAGATCTGTCACTTTTGTTTTTGCTTACCACAAGAGAGGTAGTTATGAAAGAGAGAGCGAGAGAGAGAGGGGTAAGCAAATGTAAAGAAATAGGAAAGATTCTCCTGCTGACAAGGAAAACGTCAAGTTGATTTTTATTTATTTATTTTATTGCTATAGGAAAATAGTCAGGTGTTATTGAATTTGTTAGAATATCAATTCGTGTTGTTAAAAAAAAAGAATATCAATTCGTTTTATTTTAAATAAATACTTCATAAATTTATTATATTTAGTGATTTCAAAAATTTGTTTTTTTGCTTAAAGATATTGGTTTAGTTTCTTTTATGATACAGTTTATTTAAAACAAAATGATGAAAATGCCACGAAAAGTCAAAGAGTCTGACATTTTTCTAAACATAAATAGTAAATCGTACGAGAGAATATAATGACATTTCATTTCAATGTACAGTCTTGTCCGTTCGCATGATTGGTTATTATCGGCTTTATAAGGCCGACTAAACTATTATAGTGGGCTTATGCGGAGCCCAAAACGTATACTTTAAGCAACTGCACTACACGCCGTTTTAGGTCGTTTAAACGGCAATGCCTTTTCAATACATTGTTCATAACAGCGATATGTTTACATACCAACGTACAATTATCTAGTTCAGCATTTCTACAAAGTTTACAAATTACAAGATCTTTCATAACATTTAACTCTATGCATGGATCCCTAAACAAAAAGGTGTTTCCGTACCTCCCTCGGCCTCATCGGAGAAACGAATGGAACCCTAACTCACTCTCTCTCTTGAGAAGCTTTTGACTTTTACATCATAAGGTTCGAACCAGACGAGCTGCAAACGCTCCATCCAAGGAGTGTTTCACTGGGTTGGATAAGAAGAAGCCTTGCGACGTTACAAAACTTGATGGTACTAATATGTCTACTGGATCTACAGAGAACTCCTGTGGAAGCAAGCAGAGAGACAATTTGTTAGTATTGACTTCTAAACTAATTAACAAACAGACTACTATAAAGATTCTTACAGGATGTCTTGAGAGAAACGCTTCGACCCTTCCTTGATTTTCTTCCGGGTCTATAGAGCAAGTACTGTATATCAAGAACCCACCAGGCTTCACCAGTCTTTGAGATTTTAATTTAAGACACAAAGAAAAGTATTAGTTAGATCTCGTATTAGCTTTTCTAGACTGACCAATTAAAATCTATCTACATGGTGTGTGCATACTTGGAGGCAGAATCAAGAAGCTCATCCTGTAGATTCGTAAGTTCATCCATGTCCTCTAGTTTACGGTTCCAACGCAAGTCCGCTCTCTACAAACACACAGAAAGAGGGAACATGTTAAGCTATTCAACTAATGAGAAAGCAGTTTGATAAGAATTGCTCATGTTAACAACCTTGGAGAGGACACCGAGTCCAGAGCACGGGGCATCAAGCAACACTTTATCATACTGTACATCTTTGGTTTCCTATACCACGTTTGAGATGGAAGCAAGTAATGTGAGTAGCTTACACACTTGTAAAGCTCAATTACTGAAACAGTATTAAGTATTAACTCACAGCGAAGACACGCAGATCGGAATGAATGGTTGTGATAAGTCCAGCAACTTGGTGTGACTTTGCTGTCTCCCCAAGAATTCTTAGCCGTCCTTCATTCGCATCCATAGCATATATCATACCTGTAATAGAATCAGTCAAGCAGAGCACAGAAAATACTCAACACAGATGGATGTACAGTAAAAGGCAAAGATTATTAGCCTTTTGTAATATTACTACCTTGGCGTTTCAAGCAAGATGCCATGAAAAGGGTCTTCCCTCCAGGAGCAGCACATGCGTCCAGTATCCTATCTCCTGGCTGAGGTTTCACCACTGAGACTACTAGTCCTGTAGTAGTAGTACCAGATGTGGGAAGATATTTAGAGATCAAAAGAATGCTTTGACAAACTTATATCTGTTTCATCACAAAGGCAGTCTTGAAAGCAAAACTAACCTGCACTCTCATCCTGAACAGAACATATGCCTTCTTTGAGTAAGCCAGCTTGCACAACCATCTGTAAAGAAAATGTCGATGATCAACTTTTAACTGAAACTTATAGAATGCTATTAACAATTAACGGTGCCATTAAAAAACACCTGCAATCCTGTTTTGATGCGGACAAACTCCTCCAAGTGTAAGGATAGTTCGTGTGGAACCTGCAGCAAAGGAAAAGCATAACTGAAATAAGAAACTAAGTATTTTTAAAACAGACAATCATGTGCCTGTTTAGTGTTTACACACTAACATAAAGACTATATATACCTTTAAAGAGTTTAGACGCTCCACAAGGTCTGATCTTGTAATGCCCCTTCCTGTATTGGCCCTGATATAATCAGAAAGACAATTTATATGCGTGACAGTTGATAACCTTTCTTTCCTTCTGTGAAAGCAAAATAAAATTCTGGAGATAAAACCTTAAGCTGAATCCAGGATCAGTGTTGTTCCATATCATCAGCTTAGTGGCTTCATCCAACCCATGATACTTTACCCATCGCCTAACCATCCACTGGTAAAAGGAATGGAATAAAAAACGTATTTTCTTTCATGAAATCATGAAACAAGAACGAGGCCTCAAGTAATCTAGAAAAGCCTCAAAAGTTCAACGTTCCCACTAACACACAATCAAAGAGCTCTAGCATCATATTAGAAAAGATGAGGTTTGTAGCTGTAGGAACACNNNAGATGAGGTTTGTAGCTGTAGGAACACTTACAACGGGGTGTGAATGAAGTGTAGCAAGTGCACGTGCTTGTGCACGATCATCCCCTTCCACTTTAGGTAATGGAAGGGCATCTTTTTCCTGCAGACACCTACGTCAGGATTCATTATTAAGCTTTTCTTCTGTATTAAATCTCTCGAGCGAAGAGAACAGTTTGAAAAAAGGATAAGAAAGAGAAACCTTAAGAGAGACAAGCTTACGAAGAATCCCATTAACAAGATCTCCAGCACCTGGTCTAAGGGCAATCTTTGCAAGCCTTACGTTCTGTAAAATGAGACGAGGAAACAACAAAGACTATCAGATGAAAGCCATGAACTCACTAAGCATAAAAAGAAAAGATGGGTTTACTTGTATACCTCATCTACAACAGCGTATGCGGGCATATCAAGCTTAATGATCTCATAGAAACCAATGCGGAGAATCTGCAACAGAGAACAAGGTTATAGACTAAGCTTGACCATATTGCTGGAAGACTGCAACAAAGGGAATGTAAACCTGCAACAGAAGAGGCTCCATATTTCGAAATGTCCTTTCGTTGTGGCAAAGGGAACCAATGAGATGATCAAGATACCTCCTCCAACGTATTGTTCCTCCAACAACATCAGTTACCTAGTAAACCACAGTTTTCTCCAAATTGTAATTCGAGTTTTATACTGAATGAATGGTGGTGAAAACACAAACCAGTCTAAGATCCCGGTCATCCAAATCACGTGTCCGAAAACCGATAGTTCTTTCAACATAACTCATCTCATTGCTCCCAGACCCTTTGCCTTTCTCATTCAAAAGATCAGCAAACGCACCACCAAACTCGATTCTCATCAATCTGACTGCAGATACTGTTTGCACAAAACAGAAACCTTTAATAAGATATAGTTGCACAAAGACTCTCTATAAGACCATACTCTACTTTACTACTAACTACTCGCTAAACGTGACAATTATAATTCAAACTAAATGAAAAGGATTAGTCTTTTACCAGCTCTATGTGGAGAAACCTCCAAATTCAGATTCTGGGGTTTCCTTACTGGATTCACCGGACCTGGATGTTAAGAGATAATTCGAGTAAAGCATAGAGATTGAACACAAGTGTAGGAAACAAGATAGAACAAGGTTTTACCTCTATGACCAGGCGTAAACGGTTTGCGAGTCTTTGGGGTTGTTCGCTTAAACGGCTCTGGAGAAGCTTTCTGCGTTTCGGCAGAGAGATAAACGCGAAACGAGAGCAATTGCGCCATGGATTCCCTCTCTCTCTCTCGGTTTACTTGCTGGGAGCCTGGGAGCTAAAGCCAAAACCTGTAGTTTCGAACATTATCGTATCTTCAGGGTAAAAACGTCATTTTCTTAACAGTGTTTTTGAATGTCTGGGGTATTCGGGTCGGTTTGGATTCGGATCGGTTGNTGGACCCCTTTAATACCCGCTGGTGTTTCGGTTTGGTTTCGGATCGGTTGTACCGGTTCACAATCGGTTTCTCTCGAGTCGGTTCGGGTTTCAATTATATCTCTCTTTTTTTTTTGTTCAAACAATTATATCTCTCTAAAATCGATTAATCGACAACTTTGACTTCTCTCCCTCTCTATCTCGATCGACTTTGGTTGATCATCTCTGTGATTTGGGGAATTAGGGTTATTATCAGAAGATGACGACTGCAGCTAGGCCAACGTGGGCTCCGGCCAAGGGAGGTAACGAGCAGGGTGGTGCTCGAATCTTCGGCGCCTCTCAGAAGTATTCATCTCGTGATGTCGCAGCTCATACAACCTTGAAGCCAAGGTTAGATTTGTAAAAAGCTGCTTCTTTTTCTTCGATTCAATCAGATTACATGTGAATCATAATCGAATTCATCTTTGATTGATGAGATTCTAGGGCTTATTGCAATATAGTATCTGAGAAAGATTCGATCTTTTAGGGTTTAGTTGTGCTTTGAGATTTGAAAGATACTGATATCTATTCGCGTTTGTCTCTCTCGCTGTTTATGAGATGTATGTATCGTTAACGCTGTCTTGCTTTTCTTGTTTTTTTGGTTGGGCAGGAGGGAAGGGCAACACACTCAAGAGGAAGTGGAGAAGAAGAATCTTCGTGATGAGCTTGAAGAGCGTGAGAGGAGACACTTNTCGTCTTGCTTTTCTTGTTTTTGGTTGGGCAGGAGGGAAGGGCAACACACGCAAGAGGAAGTGGAGAAGAAGAATCTTCGTGATGAGCTTGAAGAGCGTGAGAGGAGACACTTCTCTTCCAAAGACAAATCCTACACTGGTTAGTGATACACGGTTAAATTTTCATGCCTTTTTTTCGCTATGATTTTTGTAAAGCTTCTTCCTTTATCTGTAAGTGGCTGTCACTAACGAGGGGTATTTTTTTTGTCATTAGATGATAGAGACCGCAGGAGAGGGAACCAGCTATTACTGGAAGGTTANATTAAATTTTCAAGCCTTTTTTTCGCTATGATTTTTGTTAAGCTTCTTCCTTTATCTGTAAGTGACTGTCACTAACGAGGGGTATTTTTTTTTGTCATTAGATGATAGAGACCGCAGGAGAGGGAACCAGCTATTACTGGAAGGTTAGTGAAAGTCCCTTTCTGAAAAAAATGATTATATATGTTACAAAATATGTGTGGTTTGATCATATGTTTTCTTTCTTACTTTGATATCCTGCTTTTAGGCTCTAAAAGGGACCCTGAAGATCGGATTGTTCCTCGCAGTGTAGATGCTGATGATTCTGATGTTGATATCAAAAGTGATGATGATGATGATAGGTACCTACTCTTTCTATTTTGCTTTAAATTTGGCTTAACCCTCTTTGCTAGGGATGTACCAGTGTTTTTCATGGTTTGGGAACATGCAGTTGATTCTATGCTAAATTTTAGGGAATATGTTTAAATTTTAGGGAATATGCAGTCAACTGAGAGTCATAATNGTGCTTCTTTATTTTTTGCTTTAAATTTGGCTTAACCCTCTTTGCTAGGGATGTACCAGTGTTTTTCATGGTTTGGGAACATGCAGTTGATCCTGTGCTAAATTTTAGGGAATATGTTTAAATTTTAGGGAATATGCAGTCAACTGAGAGTCATAATTTCCTTCAAGTTGTCTTACGATATATTTATCTTTGTTAGTGATGAAGAAAGTGACGATGATGAGGATGACACTGAAGCTCTTATGGCTGAACTCGACCAGATAAAGAAAGAAAGAGTGGAGGAGAGACTCAGAAAGGTAAGGTTCTTGTCTGAGAGCTGATTTTATAACAAAATGACTAGGATATGTTCTCTCTGAACACATTGACTTATACATAGGTTTTTGTCTTAATATTTATTACTTACATGTNTCTTGTCTGAGAGCTGATTTTATAACAAATGACTAGGATATGTTCTCTCTGAACACATTGACTTATACATAGGTTTTTGTCTTAATATTTATTACTTACATGTTTCCAGGAAAAGCAGCAGCAGATGGAAGAGCTAAACGCCAAAGAAGAGGAACTTCTCAAAGGAAACCCACTGCTTAACACCACTCCAACTTCGTTTAGTGTCAAAAGAAGGTTAGCATCTTTTGTTTCTCTTGAAGACTTGTTTCTTCTCGAATCTCAGGATTATCTGAAATTGTTGGCGGCAGATATTTAACATTTTGTTTTCCTCATTTCAGGTGGGACGATGATGTGGTATTCAAGAATCAGGCCCGTGGAGAAATGAAAGCACCTAAGCGCTTCATCAATGATACAATCAGGAATGACTTCCACAGAAAGTTCCTACACAGATACATGAAGTGATTGAACACGAGTGTTTTTTGTTACTTGGTCTGTATGAAATGAATGACAAAGGCTTTATATTCTCTTGGATTTGTGATGTCTCTTGTACTAATACTGAAGCCAGCTAACAATTGTTTTATGCTTTATATCAAAAGCTTGTGCACTTGGCTCTAATACTATTTCTCAGATTTCTACTAAGCTCTTATTCATCACTGACTGACACTATTGACACTTACAAAACTGAAATTAGCTTGATGGAGTAATCTATGATCTGTGTGTTACATATATTTTTGGTCTCTGCATTTCACATATTCTTATCAAAGATGGCAAATGCTGATTTTCTTGCGAAGGCAGAAGTATGTGCAGAGGCGGTAACCAAATGCCATGCCAAGCAGAATCCACAGTTCTTCTAGACCACCATTCAAGTTGACTGTGTCGAAGGACGATGAGCTCTGCAGTGTCCTGCAGCCGCCTTTGCTAGCACAATCAAAAACTTGGTCCCCTGAGTACTGAACTTTCAAAAGCAGCCTGAAGCCGTAGTGCATGAAGGACAAGTACTTCAGCCACTGCATGAACTTTGGTATGTGCTGCAAGGTGCACTCAAGTAGTTAGATTTCCAAAACAGCATGTAGTTATGATTCATTACAAAGAGTGATCCATCCAACCTGAACATAGTAACCTCCTGTTAGAAGAAACATCATTAGTACCAAAGAGGCGATCATACCAGCCCTCTTAATGCTCAACACCGAAGCTCCTAAGAACTCTCCTGCACCCTGCAGTCACATTGGAATGAAACATATGTTTCAGTCTCGAAAACAAAGAGAAGTTCTCAAGCTTTTCTGTGCTTACTTGGCTAGTAATGGCTATAAGTAGTATTGTCAACACGGTGAAAACGAAGCAGGGGACTGTCCTACTGAACCCAGCCATGAAGTAGACAATGATCATAAAGAATGTAGGGTACAAAACGTGTGCCACCATATCACATAGTGTGCTGCATACGTAGTACACGCTTAGTCTGTACATGTCTGCTTTTCTTTCTTTCACCAGGTATATCTTCTCGAAGGGGAACACATAAACTGCTCCAAAGAGCGATGAAGATGTCCAGAAGATGCAGATATAGAACATCAAACCAACCTGCAGTACAAGCTTACCAGATAATCATTTTGTTAGAAACACAAACGTTTATGTAAATTTCATTACTTGGTCCCTAAGGTGTGCTTCTGTGTCTGTCTTTGATTTCCACCAGAGGAGACCCAACACAACTGCCACACCGAGAGATTGAACTAGCCTTAGCAAATCAAAGTAATCTCTACGCCTCTCTCTGAATGTTCTTCTGAATATAATCATGAACTGATCCAACCATGAAAGCGTCCAGTCCTTCTTCACTTGAATGGCTATTTGAAGATGCTCTGGAGCCTTTGTATTTCTATGGTTTTCTTCCTTCTCTTTTGGCTCCAAGTCTGTCTTGTACCTTAGTTGCAGGTACTGCAAGTTACAACACAAGGATTAATTCTCATTAAATACCCAATGTGATATAATTTCTTATGACTTTTTCTTCATCCTTACTTTCACTATCACGTTCTCAGAATCAGGTTGGGTGGTTTTTGTAGCCAATACTTCTTCAGGGAGACTAATGTCTGACACCTGTCCGGTTGCCAAGTCCAACAAAAACTCTGCTGGGTTCATTGCAATTTCAGGTAAGATTCTCAGAGATGAGAAGTACTCCATAGCTTCTCTGGCTTTGCCGTAGTAGGCAGGGTGTCCCTCAGAGATCAGTAGGAGCTTGTCAAACATGTGGAACATTCTGCTTGATGGTTGGTGAATTGTTGTAATAACAGTCCTTCCTGCCTGCAAAACAAAAATATAGAATTTTATGCTTCTATATATCTGTTTGCAGGTAACAAAAATGATGTTACCTTAGCTACTCCTTGCAGAATATGAAGAAGTTTGGTGGCAGAAGTGGAGTCAAGTCCAGAAGTTGGCTCGTCCAGAAGCAACAAGGAAGGATCTACGAGAATCTCGTATGCTATACTCGTTCTTTTTCTTTCTCCACCTGATATTCCCTTGACAAAACCTCCTCCAACTCTTGTGTGACGACATCTTTTAAGGGTGTTTTTTTTCAACAAAAATTCAGTTTATCATCAGTATTCATCAAGCACATGTTAGAAGAAAATGTACCTTTCAAGGCCAAGCTCTTTGATGATCATCTCCACTTTAGCGTACTTCTGTTCCTTGCTCATGTTACTTGGAAGTCTCAAGAACGCAGCGAATGCTAATGTCTCTTCCACAGTAAGTTGTGGCAGCAGAACATCGTCTTGTGTAACAAATCCAATTCTATAGGAATGATAAAAAGATGAGCGTATATTGAGAAACTATGTAACTTTGCATGCTTGTCTCAGGTATCTAACCTCCTCTTAACAGAGGGACTGTAAGGAATGTCATTGTAGGTAACTTTCCCTTTGACATTATCTGTCAGTCTTCCTCCCATTATCTTCAAGAGAGTGGTTTTTCCGCTACCAGAAGGACCCATTAGTGCAAGGATTTCTCCTGGACCTGTGCTCCCTGTTATACCTTTCAAAATGTGCTTGTACCCATCTGGATCTGAATTAGTATGTGTCACCACCTTTGACACCATTGTCTTCAAGCTAGCTTGGATGTTTCTCACCTTATACTCCACATCTTCAAACTGCAGATTAAGAACCAATGAGTCTGTCTTGTAGAGTGAAATAGAGAGAAAGAGAGAGATGGAGGGACCTTGAGGAAGATGGGAAGAGGGGCATCTTCATGAGGATAAGAAGAGACGAATTCTTCATGGATGTCAATTTCGGAGGAGTATTGGTTTCTGAGGTAAGCTTGGGACATGAACTCCATGTTGTGAACTATGCCATTGCTTCCTGAGATCTGCATTACATGATTGTCTTCAAGTTCTTCTGTAGATCTTTTGATCTCCATTTTTTTTAGGTTAGTCTTGTGATGCAAGGAGTTGTTCTTAAGGCAGGGATGTGTTATATAAGTGAAGAAAATGTGTGCATCAACTGTGTCAAACCTGAAACTTTCTTACTTTCTGTGTTCTTTTTTCTTTCCTTTTATCATGGTGTTAGTTTGGTAGAACACATTCTTTAAATGCCAGTTAGTTTAATGGAATTGAGTTTTTTAAGTTTATGCATGTGTTGACTTGCACAGGAAAATGAAATACCAATTTTAATTACTTTAGGGATTCCATTGTGATGGTGTAGAATGAATGTACATGCTTTAGATAATGTGATAACTGTTGACAAAAAAAAAAAGATAATGTGATAACTTGTTTATATTTGTAAAATTCGGAAGAATTACAAAACGAACAAGACATCATCAGTTTCCAAAAGTACTACACATGGAGGACGTCTACAAAAGAACCAAGNTGTTTATATTTGTAAAATTCGGAAGAATTACAAAATGAACAAGACATCATCAGTTTCCAAAAGTACTACACATGGAGGACGTCTACAAAAGAACCAAGACACCATTTCTCTCTCGTCGCACACTAACTTTCTCTTGGGGGGTGATGTTTCCTAAGTATGTACGCATAAAATCACTCCAAAAATCAAGACTCCAATATCTCTTCTTACCAATCTGATACGTATCTTCAGAGTTAACTCTGCTTGACCTAGTAGTTGTTGTCCATATTCGTGGGTGCAGCTTGAGGTTGCTGATTAGTTGCGATCGGGGGTCCTATGGGCTGTTCGTTCATTGGAGATGGAGCCTGAAGTGTGGGTTGTGTTTGTTGGTATATTCCTGTGAACCCAGCCTGCAAGGTTGGGAAAGCTAATGGATGATGACCTTGAAGGGATAAGTTGTACATGGCACTGCCCTGCAGGTTACCGAGACTCTGCACACATGGAAACCATGTTAAAGTATAGCATAACACGCAATGAGTGAGAGAGAGAAAAAAACTAACCAGTTGTCCAGTTATGTAGTCTTCCTTCTTTTCTTCCTTGTTGGTAGAGTCTTCGGTGGCTGCTGATGGAATGTGGTTAAAAGAAGCTGTGTATGAGTCGTATGGTGATGGAAAGGTGGTAGGTGGAGAGTATACAATGTTGATTCCTGATTTGATCTGAGGGAGAGGGAGTTTATCCCCAGGAGGTACGGAAACATCATCTTGAGGCGGTAAGTGAGACTGTTGTTGGAATCCGTTTGGGGTCAAGAACTGGTGGACGTATGGTTGCGGCATATAAAAGGGTGGTGGATAGTAGAGACCGTAAGGGAAAAGGTTAAGAGGGTATTGTTGTCTGAAAAGGTTCATTGCATGTTGCGAGGCTGCTATGGAAGACTGATCAGGATAGGAGATCGGTGGACCATCACAATTTGCAGCCTGCAATTATCAACAATTTATGTAAAAGTCAGTGGTTTACTCAAATACTCTAGCAAGAAAGGTTGGCCTAATGATGACATTGTGTGGGGCCTCTTGAACATAACTGACCTGATGAGCGTCTTTGATTGGTAAAGACTCTTCATTCAGTTTATCTACTTCGGATCCTTCTACAAGTTGAAGCTCGGTCTCCGGTGCTGCATTTGAAATCTCATGATCCTTATTCTCTTGAGAACAAGTTGATACATCTTTCCTGCAAAACCAAATCATTGTATTGAAACACCCATTTCATATGAAGTTTCACTACAGAATATAGTTTATGAAGATTCCTTCATCTGAGACTATAGAAGCAAGTAGCACTAATAAGATATACTCAAAGTAGCTATCATTCACCAACCTATCTGAAGATCCATAAGATGCTGTCCCACGAGAAGACTTGATAGTGGAGTCATCACGCCCAAAAGCAAACTTGTCACGAGATGGCTCTTTCACAAAGTTGGAACCGAAGCTCCCAAACGTCAGACCATTTTCTAGCGTTTTGGCAACCTGAAGGTGGACAGGGAATGTTACATGGGGCCGTTCACCAACATCTGACTTGAGAAGCGATTGATTATTTCCTTTATGGGCTGCAGGCTCACTCCTAGTGACTGTTCCAAGAAAGGAAAAAAAAAAAGCCAAAGGTCGAATCAAATAAGAGACTAATCAAACTCAGGAAACAATCTGAACCATTATCTGCTTATCTAGAAGAATTTATAATGCACTTAAAGCAACGGAAATGAAGAGTAACCATACCTTGATCTGACTGGCTACCGCAATCAGAAGTGGCTGATTGCTGAGAGCTCATAGAAGTTCCATTTACTGTATATTGAGTATCGTTTTGTACAACAGAATCTGATACAGGTACAGTTTCACTTGCTTTAGACTTCGTCAGCTCAGCAACATCCTCAGACGAAGAAGCAGACTTGGAGGGAGTGTGTTCTTCTGTAATCTTGGGGTTACTGACTCTACTTGGAGGAATTACAGGGTTACACTCCCTGCCAAAAAAAAAAAAGGGAATAACGCTTTAGGAGGCCCATATCCGAACAGGGCTGTAAGAAACACAGAAGGAAAGCTATGTATGGGATACTACTTTATGGAACTGTCGCTTGATGCTCTGCTAGGAGCAGGAGAAGCAGCTCCGGAACCTCTTAGTCTGTGATTAGCTCCACTCTGCCTTCTAAAAGCTGCACTTCTTCCATTATTAGCACCTGAAAAATCAAGAAAGAGCTTAAATTTAGGGACGTGGGAAAATTACATAAGGTTAAAGAGTATTTAGTAGAGAACAAAAAAACCCACAATCACCAGTGTAATTTGAAGCGAAGTTCCTCCGACCATTCCTGCCCTTTTCTTGTGTTTTCGGCACTATTAGATTCTGCAACAGGCAGGACACACAGTGATCATGAATCCAAACAAAAATTTGGCAACAGGAAGGATTCATCATAACAATGAGAGAGAAACTGTACCTCTTTCTTTCTCTCCCGTTTGCTTCTCACCTCATGAAATGTATCTGTAAAATTCAAAAGATCATATGAGTACATGGCCCAATAATCAACTAAAGTGCCACAAAAACGAAAGCTTGATAATATAAGAAAAAATGGGGAATACATAAACTACTATGTTGATCTTGAAATCCAAAAAACTTTATAACCAACAGGCAACATCACTCATCATAATATTCAGAGCTTAAAAAAACGGAAATATCTTTTAACAGTTCCATCATCTTGTGAACACTAAAACAACAGTTCCTAGTCATAAACCCAAAACCCAGAATATTCCATATCAGTAAAAAAGATTCCAACTTGGAACATTCCTACAAAACCAAACAGAATTATCATACCGACAAAATCGAATCCCAATCATCTTCCCAAACATAAACACCAAAACCCCTGTCGAACTATTAACATAACAAAAACAAAGTTTTAAAACCCTAGGAGAAGCGATCTCAGTTAATTTAAGCAGAAAAAAATGGTGAAACCCTAAGGGGGGAAAGTGACCTAGAAAGAGGAGCTTCTGGGCAGTCTCATGAGGATCGTTGAAGCAATCCTTGAAGACGGAGAAGATATCCTCGTCGGAATGTTGTTTCCCTGTGTAGTCTCTGATGTTCTGAAAGGTTTCTCGCAGATCGGCCGGGATCGAAACCCTAGAGCCCGCATCGCCGCCGTTGCTGGTAGTCATGTTTAGGTTGTAGAGAGAGAGAGAGAAGCAGAGAGGAGAGAGAGAGGACTTGAACCCCAAAACATAAGACTTCACATATGTATTTATACTACTCCCGTACCGCTAAATATCTCTCTATACGCTGACGTCACTACTTGAACTATAATTACCTTCCTTGAAATACGGAGAACAACAAAGTTGATATGGCCGAGTTGGTCTAAGGCGCCAGATTAAGGTTCTGGTCCGAAAGGGCGTGGGTTCAAATCCCACTGTCAACATTAATCTTTTTTTTGTTATTTAGCTTCCCATCAAAAAAGGAAAATTAGTTTTTTTTTTTTAATTATATATATTACGAAGTGTGGATATATCAATAGCTAAGAGTATATCTCAGATCTTCGATTGAATCAGCTCTGCTCCTCCTCCTAACAAGAAAACCCTAGCTCTCTCTCTCTTTCGATCTTTATCTCGATAGCTTCTCGATCAAAGTCAAGAAATCACGACGATGGGGTCCAGATCTCGCAACGATAACTTTCAATCCGGCGATGGCGCTAGCCCAGGGTAACCTTCTCTCCCTCTCCCCCTCTCTCTCTCTCCTCCTCTGTATATTTCTGTTGTAACAGATTTTTGATGGTATTGGATTTCGAATCGCAGGAAAATATTCATCGGAGGATTACACAAAGACACCACTAACAGTAAGTCCTTCTTCCTCTTCTCGTTACCTATCTGTTTATGATTGGATTGGATTTTAATTGAATTTTGATTACTACTGCAGCTGAGTTCAATAAGCACTTCGGCAAGTACGGAGAGATTACAGACTCGGTGATAATGAGAGATCGACACACTGGACTACCTAGAGGTTTCGGTTTCATCACCTTTGCTGATCCTTCTGTTGTTGATCAAGTCATCG
>OVBX01004352.1:0-14796 GCA_900406325.1 Erucastrum elatum
GCTTGGCCATCACTTCCTTTGTTTGGCCTTCACATCTCCTTTTCTTGCTTCACTTTAATATAAGAGACATCATGTATGGTGTATGGAGCGCAGCCCTCATTGTCTCTGTATATATGGAATAGGAGACATCATGTATGGTGTGTGAACATT
The DNA here is from genome assembly GCA_900406325.1 of Erucastrum elatum. Classification (NCBI taxonomy): domain Eukaryota; kingdom Viridiplantae; phylum Streptophyta; class Magnoliopsida; order Brassicales; family Brassicaceae; genus Erucastrum; species Erucastrum elatum. The sequence continues at coordinate 151 of OVBX01004352.1, forward strand.
TCATTGATTGTATATGAAAAAAAGTCCACATAAAACAAAACCAGATTACGATGTACCAACTACGTAAACATTTAAACCGGTTCAATTCGGTTCGAGTTCCAAAAGGAACGAAAACCGGTCGGTTGCGTCTTCTTACCCCAATTAAACTTCGTTTCGCTTCCTCCCTTTCTCGAAAGCCGATGATTCTCTGGAGTTTAAACCACTTCCGCGCAAATAAACAGTCTCTCTCTCTCTCTCTCTCTCTCTCTCTCTCTAGCTTGATTCTCCACTTCCGCGTTCTCTGTAATCAGCTGAGGGGATATTCAAAAGATGAGAACGGCCGATAAAATGCTGATCAAGGGTATCAGGAGCTTCGACCCATCACTTTCTTCAGGCCTCTCTATATTCACTTCACTCTCTATATTCATTTCGTCTAAAACACAGATCAAGCTGCGGTTCAAGACAGCAGCAGGGAAGGATGTGGTGTGTATAAGGTCATTTCAGTTGACACAAAAGGCTTCAAAGATGGAGTACAAAGCCATTGAGAGTGTGCTTCAAACCATTAATCCTCACACTGGAGAGGTTATACCTTATTCTTGATATTATCGCTCTTTGATTTAGTTCTTTTTATCCTCGATTCTTTAGCTACCACGTTACTCTGCTAGTGTTATACTGTCTACGTTTCCTGAAGTGTTTTTTTTTCTCCTGCAATTAGAATGATTTGGTTACCTGTTTTCATGAAGATAATCAAACGCAGAGCATAACTAGAGTTTCTTCTGTTGCTATATTTTAGATGTCTCCATTCTGTGCGTGTTATGTAAAGTCAAGATCTTTTTTCTTTCTAATTTTCCTGTATGCGTTATCAATTGCAGAAAGTATGTCTCAGCTACAGATGCGCTGACATGGATAGGGAGATACCAGCTTTGATGGGTGTATCTAAAGCTATTGTATATTGGAAAACGTCATATTTGTGCACCAAGATGAGTCTAACTGGCCACTTCAAGATCCTTCTACTTTGAAAAAGAAGTTTGATGATATTTTCTCATCCACCAGGTAATTTCTGAACTCAATGCATTACCTTACTCCTATGTTTCTCCCAACTCGAGTCATCTTCTAGATTTTTAAACAATACATAACAAATCTTTTATGAAACACTTAGTTACGAACTTCAAATCAACAAAATACTGATTTCTTCAACTTTTCAAACATTTCTGAGTAACAGACAGATAAAATACCGAAGAAAAACAAGGCTTCTCACCGTTGAACCTAAATCGCCATGAAATAGGTGCAGAGAAGAGAAGGAGAAATAGAAACTAGGGTATCGGAATGGCCGTGTCTCCCTTTTTGTCTATTTTCTATTTTTGTTATTTTTTACTTTTAATATTTTAATATTTAAAATCAGTTACGAAAACTAAAATTTATAATAATAATTTAACTTAATTGATAAATTAAGGGTAGTATAGTATTTACAGAATTAAAATTATATTTTCCTAAAACATCTTCTATAAATTTTATTGTAACAAATCAAAGTTTAAAGTGTCCTATTTTTCCAATTTTTCTTTTTATCTATCATTAAAAAATCTTATCAGGTACATTTCATTGATTATATACTATAACTTAATAAATAATAATAATAATATTGATAATAAATCAATTTTATATAAAATTTGAATTTATTTTTAGTTATAACAAAATCTGTTGTTAAAATATATAACAAAATCCTACTAAGTTTTTTAAAATATTTTTATTAAATAATGCATTAATTAAATTCGTAATTAATATAGTAATATTATAAGGTTATATTAATTAAATTTTCTTATAGAAAAAAATAAAAAGATTTCTATTTTATAAATTTATAGTTATAGTCTATATTAAATTAAAATATAAATATTTTATAAATATGAGAAAATCATATCAAATTGGTACATTATTTTTTATCTATTTCTATTTTATAAATTGGTATATCAATGTCTTTTTCTTTCCATCTCTGTTTTTTTTGGAATTTTTTTTTCGAATTTTCTTTTTATGATTCAAAAATACCTTTTGAAACTTTTTTTTAATTTTTATTTTCAACTTTTTAGTATTTATTTTTTATTTTCTTAAAGTTTAAACTTTAATCCCAAAACCTCAACTCTAGACCCTACTAAGATTTAGTTAATCCTAAGAATATAATTTTATATTTATCTAATTAATAAAACATTTTAGTCATTTTAATCGTTAAAATCTATATTTGTGGCAAAAACTTTTTTAGTGTTATATCAGGGTATTTTGTTATTCTAAAATGAAAGGACTAGATAGACCCATGCATGATGGTTCCTTTGGTCAAATTTTAATTTGAAATTGAATCACAACGGATCTAGCATAACAACAGAAAGATCATTAAAAAGTCTTTTTGGGGTTAAAGTTAAAGTTTAAACAAATTTATATAGTGACTTAATGGTTGAAATATTTGCTCTGAGGTTAAAAACCGAAAGTTTAAATCCTCCTAACTGTTTTTGGTGAAAACCCGTTGTTAACTAGTTGATCATATAAACATTGTTAAATATTCATTTGCAAATCACATATTATCGTTTATAAGGAAACAAATAAAACAGCTCTCATCTGAGCATTGTCACATACGTTAAAACTTAAAAGATGCGGAATCTTGAAGGTGCCTGTGGCATGGGACCCAAACACAAACACCATCAACCCCATACCAAATTCTCTTTATACAAACACCTCTCTCTCAGGCTCTCATTCTTTTTCATCTCACACACAAACAATTCATCTTACAATATCAGCAAACGATTTGAAGAAAGATTAAGAAGGCAAAGAAATCACACGAAATATCAACTGAAATGCCAAAGTAGAAGACAAAAAAAACAGAAGCAATGTCACAAGTTTATCTAAAATTGCCATTGTTAGGGCTTTTGGTGATCGCCGTGGTGACTCCATCGACGAAAGCTATAAGGAAGTCCATCGTTGTCGGAGGGAAGTCAGATGTTCCGGACATTAAGACCAACATGGAAGTTCAAGAACTTGGAAGGTACATACATACATGGATGATACAAACATACACGTTACTTATACTTAACTAGAAATGTGATGTGATTGTGTATTGCGTGGAGCAGTTCAGTCTACAGGTACGAAGCGGGGAAGGAAAAGTGACTCAACCCGATGGCACGAGCAGGATGTTTGACTCTGTTGTGGTTGTTCAACCATGGCTCCATTCTAAGAAGTTGCTTGTTTTTTTTTGGAAAAAGAAGACTCAAGAGGTGTATGATACGAAGCTAATGGGTTAGTGGCTGGTTTTGTAATGATGTTTTACGTTCTTAAATAAAAGACAAGACTTTTTGGAGAATCAAAACCATCAAAAAACTCTTGAACCATTTGGAGTGTTGCATTTGTCTTTAGAATAACTTAGCTTCCGTTTTTTTTTTTTAAGTTTTGGTTGACAATTTTGCACACATCTAAACAAATTATACATAGAGTTTTAAATAACATACCCAAGAAAGCTACAACCTATAGCTTCAAAAAAGCTGTGCTGTTATGTTGGTTAACAGGGGACGAGCAAGGGCTTTATTAATCAATCAAAGATCTCTTGGACCTCGATTATGCTGTGTTGCCTGAAGAGATCACGAGTTGTCCAAGTTAAAAGATCAAGAATATAAAGAAGAGATTAGAATGTGCAAGCAAAAACGTTTTTGCTTACATATCATCTTTGGCGACCCGGTAATATTTTTCAGCATGTTGCCGTTGGCCAATCATCTGAGCAAAGCGTTCGTCGTGAGTAATGACTATGAGTTGGAAATTCTCTTGGCCCTTTCTGTCTTCCATGATCCTGTAAACACACAGTGGCAGTGTTAAAGATCCATGGTCTTATAATGTGATAACAACAACAAGGATTCAGCATTTAAATGTTTAAATTTTGACGTAAGGGCGATTACATGTGCCAGTGCGTCATTATCATAAATAATTACGGGTATAGAGTGCGTTTAGATGGTTAATTTTTGATGTAAGGGAAATTACATGTACCCATGTGTCATTAGCATAACTAATTACGGGTATAGATGTTGATTCTTACCTAAGAAGAGCTCCTGCAAGAGATTCTGAATTGGGACCATCCAAGTTTGTAGTTGGCTCATCAAGTGCTAATATTCCACAGTTTAGGCAAAATGTCTCGGCCAACGCCAACCTTATTATCAATGAAGCAAGAACCTGCAGAGGAAGAAAATGATCAGCTGAGTTAAAGAAGGTACTTGAGCGACTTCTTAAATGATGCAGCTACAAGAACGATTTTAGAGCAACACGCCTTTTGACCAGCACTGCATCTTCCTCTCATTTCCAGTTCTGTATCACCAGTCTGCATAAGAACCTGAAAAGACAATAGTGTACCACAATGTTTTAATGGTGACCAGATGGTAAGAACATGCTGTCAGTTCTGTAGCGTACCCTGTAGCTGTAAGAGCGTGTGCCTGCACCCTCGGAATCTGAGTGTATTCTTATGTAATCGATGTCTTGACCTCTGTATGTCTGCTGCCACAGTTCCCTAATAATCTTATTAATTTCCTCCATTTTCATTGTGTGGAAGCGCATCAGAGCTCTGTAAATATTCAAAATACAATTAAACTATAGGTTCAAACTGCAGACAAAATGGTTGTGAATTAGATAAAGCTCCCAAGAACAGCTTACTTGTCAAGGGCGTTGTAGTATCTATCCAAGTCCTTATTTGCCATTTCAGTTGTCTGCCCAAAATGAAATGTTTAGTTTATGAACACAGAGTGGCATTCGTTGATCAATAAGACACTGCCTTACCTTTAGCTGGATCAGTTGATCAAAGTGCCGTTTATCTATGTCCTTGTATTGGGTATGTTTTAGCTCCACTTTGTTCTTTGAAATACTGCTCTCATAAACAGACACTGTTCCACGGCACCGATTCAACTACAAGAAAGAAATAAAAATTATTCTTCGAGCACAATAAAGTAGGTTATGGAAACTTTTTTAAATATGATCTTTACATAATATGGAATAACGCAGGATGATCCAGAATCATAACTCGAAGTTCACAAACCGCAATTGCGAATAGTGACGACTAATGATAAGTAAACCCTTTTCTTAACTGAATATTAGTTGGCTGACTTGAAACGAGGCTAAACTTAGAGAAATCTATCACTTAGTAGTTATATATAGTATATGGAAGATCTTACAATTAGCACCAGGGACAACAAATGACTAGCTAACCACAGGCACTACCAATTCATTTTCAATTTTACGTGTTATAATAAGAAGCAGCGTACCTCTGAAAGAAGTCTTTCTCTTTCCCGCAATATCTTTGCAATTTCAGCTTCAACTGCGGGTATCCCACCAATATTCAAGATTTGCTCTTCCAGTGTTTCAATCTCGCCTGTAAGCACCTCGACCTGTGCTTTTGTTGTACGGTAGTTCAAGTTATCCTCTATATTTCTTCTCAGTTGATCTTGATTCCGCATCAAGTCTTTATTTTTGCTCAGTTCAGCTGCAATTTCATTCTTTCTAGATTCAGAGCTCTGAAGCTGGGATTCAGCTGCCCGCTGCTTTTCTTGAAAATCTTTTAACCGCTCTCCTTTCTTCAGCTCACGATACCTGGTGAAGCAGTTGTAAGCGTATCTGGTGCAAATGATACGTGATAATGATTAATTGACCTTTGGTTAACATAACATACTCATCGATCTTAGAATTGGCCTTAAGCAATGCCTCAACTTCTTGTTGGTAGTTTCTCTTTTTCTCAGCAAGTTCTTCATACTCTTGATTACGTTTAACTTTCATATCATTGTAAACACTCAGTAACTGCTCCTTTTCCTTGGACAAAGGGCCCACAGCTTCGGACAAATGCTGAAAATATTTAAAATAGAAGATTGTGTTACATTTAAGGGTTCTAAACTTAATGTGATCACTTTTCAACCAATGCATAGACGGTATATATTCGAAACATTTCAAATACACAAAATGAACCATTTACAAGCACACTACAACCTAATAGAGAGCAGGTTATTTTGTTTGGCGTATCCTCTACATATCTATATGCATCACGGTTACAGAGAACAGCTTGTCCCATCGCATTGTATAACTAGGAAACATATTTTATCAGAAGGACAAATGATTCACTAATCAACTGGAGAGCTCTCATTCATGACAATGGACTTAATAAATTAGAACCTCCATATTCACCAATGAACAATGTAGTCTGATAAAATCATACAAGTGACACACGGAAAGACGACAAGTGGAAAACAATGTAAAGAAAACTCGCACAAGACGCACCTTAACGTCTAGGTCAAGTTGCCTTTTCTCCTCGGCTAAACGCTCTAGGTCTTCTTCTGCCTTCGTAACGTCGCGTAACAAATTGGCAGCCTTAGCCTTCTCCTCTCTTAGTGCATGCCATCTGGCTTGGAGGCATGATATATCACGTTCCATGTAAATCTGTTCATCCCTTAATTTCTGCAGCTCATCGTGCAATTTATCCCTGTTCATGGGTATATAAGAAAGGATCGAACAATTCGTGCATGCTAAACCAAGATATATCCAAGGAAAACAAAATGTTTTACCCAGCTTAAATTTACGGTACTTACTTGCTGCTTTGGAGGCTACTTAGTTCTGATTGGATTTCTTGCATAGTTTTAACACCATGACCCCTGAAATCAAGTTTATATTCGAGATCTTCAATTTGCTTCTGGTAGGATGCGATTTCCTGGAAAAGCCTATCAGCATTTTCCAGGGGCTGCACCAGTGCTTCAACTAAGTCTTTGTCACATTTTATCTGCGCTGAGATTGCCAATACCTGAAAATATTGATGATATACGATGTGAGAATATATGAACAAAAATTAGGATTTCTAGCTTGTGAGAAGATATGAGCAAATTGCAGATTTGCATCAATACTTGATTGAGAAGAAACAGAGCAAGTAGAAACAGCAAGATTTCTAACGACTCTAATTGACTTTGCTGCTGCATATCAGTTATATCCAAGGAAATTTCTAGAGCTCCCCAACTTACATCATCAAGGGCTTCGGACTTCTGCTCCAGCTCTTCTGTAAATTCTTGCAAAGATTTCTCGGCGAGAGGAATAATTTCATCAGTTAGTTTCGTGTACTCTTCAAAAACTGAGCGAAGATTATCCAGCTGCTGAAAGATAGAGTCAGCGTTTGAAGACTCTGCTGCTAATGCTTTGACATGATCCCCCGTTGTTGAAGCCTTAGCCCTTTGCTGTACTTGAAAAAAAAATTAACCAAATGAAGATACAAACAGTTATTTCCGAAGCATAAATAGTATGAAATTAAAGGAAAAATCTACAGGAGGAAATTGTGTAACCTTCTTAACGAAGTTGTCCTCTTCTTCAGCTGAAAAGGTGCGCTCGCAGCAAGGACAAAAATGATGTTCACGGGCTACCTGCTCAAATGGCTCAAACATCTGGCGCATACCAGTTGCCATGTTATATTTGCTGCAAACACAGACCAGAAACAGAACTACGCTTTGAATGCAAGACAGACACATCTTGGTATCACGCAAAGCATGAAATGGGGTATTGAGAAAAAAGTCTGCAATTTTTAACCAGAAACCTTTTGTGGTTGTCTCGTTTGTCCTTAGCTGAATCCAACAATCTGGGATAAGCATCGATGGTAAATGATTCCTGTTTTAAAGCTTGAAGCTTGGACTCAATATATCTCTTTCTTGCTGCATAAATGATATAGAAGTCAGATTGAATGCATAGATATTATTATCAAATAGTTCTCTGTCCGCCAATAATGTACTTCTTATCTGTGTTATATATGCCAGTTCATGTACAGTGTAAAAAAAGAGAATCAATTGCCAGCTTGAAACTTATAAAGTTGTCAATAGCATTTTTTATCAACAACTTAAGGCGCTAGTCAGAAAACTGACGAATATATATCTCTTAGTAATTATACACCACGCTTACATTCTGTATCCTTGTGATGCTTGGATAGGCTATTGTTTACTTCTTGAATCTTCATCTGCAACATGTTCACCTCCTTTTCTGCTTCTCTGGATTTTAAGCTCAGGTCACCATATTCCCTTTCAACTGACCTGACCAAAGAGGAAACAAATACAAAGAAATTTGTAAATGTGAAAATTTTGAGCACCTGTAGTAGTAGCCAACCCTTTTTTGATCCTGATCAAGAACTAGTAAATTATTTCTATAGGATTCATTCATAATCACAACAAGCAATAAATTAAGTGAAAGCACGACCTTAGAGCTTGAAGTATTTCCTTCTTCATATCCTTCTCAAGTGGCAATCTCCCCTTCAGCGCCCCTCGAATTTTATCCTTGCACTCATCGATTCTGATAAATATCATTAGAGTCAAAATAGCGACCTGGTAAAAAGAAACTGCGGGAAAGCATTAGTAAGTGAGATCACATCTTTTTGTGTTTCTTCTTGAGGTTCTCCAGCTCCGTCTTCTTCAAAGATAATTTCACTCTATCCTCAGCATCTCCAGCCATAACGTCTCTTTCTCGATTGAGAGTCTTGATTTTATGCTCCATGCTGTATATTTCATGCTGTTTCTGTTCTATTTTGGATTCAAATCCGCTTTCAGAATTTTGTTTTGACTTTCTCTCAAGCTCAACTTGCTGTGCAAACGAAAATGATGGAAAAATAAGGCAAAGATAGCAAAGGCAAACTCATCAAGAGAAAAATCATGTAAACAGATCAAAGGAACGAACGCAATACCACTAGTTTTTCTCGTTCATCAATTTGTTGAACATCCACATTGGATATTTCGAATTCAAATGAATCACGCTCAATTTCTTTCTCTTCTATGCGTTTTGATATGCCTTTCTGCATAAGTCAACGTCGAAAAAAAATGTGTTAGAATTTAGGCTCGTTACCAGAGGATTTGGCAAGAATTCCAATTGGTGAACCATACCTTGATATCATCTTTTGCTCGTTTCTGAGCTTCGATGCTTTTCCAACGATCATTAGCATCCATATAGCAATCCCAAGCAGTACTTAGAGCAGTCTCATTTGATTTCTGAGATGACATTCAGAATGTCTAAGGATGTCAACAGATGCACGTCAAATACAAAAACTGACACTGGAAAATAAAGGATGAGTACCTTCTTATCCAGCAAGTCCCTCTCAAGTTCACCCAGTCTTGATTTTATTCGATTTGTGAGATTCAAAACTACCTCAGTACTGAAAGGGGTACTAGGAACATTTCCCAAATTGTGGTGGGAAAAGATTTTCTGGATGGAAGTATCTCTTTCATTCTTCAGCAGCATATGAGCCTATGTTTAAAAAGGCAAAAGGTTAAACTAAAAGGAACAGAACTCATAAGATTTTAGTATGTCTTAGCTTTGTTAGATTTACTTCAGCTTCTGTTTGTAGCTTGCTAATCTCCAGCATATAGTTGGTTTTTGCATTGTGAAGAGAAGAAATTGTAGTTTGTGTGTCATCCATCTCTCTCTCCATCTTTCGAATTTTGGTCTCCAAAAGAGCAAGCCTTTCTTCAAACTTGCTTTTCCATTCTATCAGTTCTTCAATAGTATCTGAACAACAATTATGACAAGCATCAACAGGTTTCGTTTATATGACAAATAACAAAATGCGAGTTACTTCTCCAGAAAGGCAAAAATAAATTCACACAACTATAAAAGACACAACCTGACTCAAAAGAACAAAAGCACTCTGACACGGACCACCTAAAAGAAAGCGAAGGTAAAAGAGTGAACCTTCATTTTCCTCGGGTAATGCTGCATACTGTCTCTGCTGTTCCTTAAATAAGGTGCTCCTTTCGGCAGTTTTTCTTGAAACTTGGTCCTGTAGCTTTCTCAGATCTTTTAACATCATTTCCTTATTATGAACTTCAGCATCCACATTCTGAATGCTGTTTTCCAGTTCCGACATCTGAGCTTTTGAAGACTCTGTTCTTTCTTGATCTTGAGTAATGCTCTCACGAAGCTGCAGAGGAAGTATCATGTCATAAGAGTAGCCAACAGAATCTACGCACATGTATACAGTACTAGTCTAAAACAACTTTCAGAACTAAAACAATCTGCATCAGTGACCAGTGATACTGAAAGCAAAAATTAATGTCAAACAAGTTAATATCCAGCATGCCTTATAAGCAGCATCTTTCAACGTCTGCAGATTTTCCAACTTCAACTTAAACGTTTTTATCTCCTGAGCTTGATCTTTGTGAAGTTTCTTAATAACCTCCAACGCCTTTGTGTATCTGTTTCATGTTAAAACACATGTTACAGTTTCTGGGAAGCGGTTTCGTCTACAACAGATGTATCAAATACGACACGGAAGTGAGCACAAATGATAACAAGTAATTTTACAAATCCTTCGTTGCCAAACTCTATAACATAGTTTTATTCTAAAGACTCAATTAGATGTCTGGTATTTAAGTCAAAAATCAGTTCAAGTACAAAAAGAATATAAGAAAGGAATAAAACAATACTAAGGAGAAGAAACAATAGTCACCCTCTCCTGGTAACTACAAGTCCCGGAAAATGTAAGCATAGTACAGATCACGCTCTTCCACCAAAACTAATAGCATAGATTTGGGACAAATAAATCCTCTCTAAGAACAGAGTAAACACACCCAATTAAAATCCAGGAAGAGGCCTTAACTAAGACTTGGTGGAAAACATATGAGAAAAAAAACAAATAAGGTAATGCATTGAGTCCAGAAAATACCTGGTGGCTGAGAAAATATCATCAAACTTCTTTTTCAAAGTAGAAGGATCTTGAAGTGGCCAGTTAGACTCATCTTGGTGCACAAAGATGACGTTTTCTAATATAGCTTTAGATACACCCATCAAAGCTGGTATCTCCCTATCCATGTCAGCGCATCTGTAGCTGAGACATACTTTCTGCAATTGAATAACGTATACAGGTAAATTAGAAAGAAAAATGATCTTGATTAAACATAACACGCACAGAATGGAGACATCTAAAATATAGCAACAGGAGAAACTCTAGTTATGCTCTGCGTTTGATTATCTTCATGAAAACAGGAAACCAAATCATTCTAATTGCAGGAGAAAGAAAAAAAAAAAACACTAGCAGAGCAACGTGGTAGCTAAAGAATCGAGGATAAAAAGAACTAAATCAAAGAATGATAATATCAAAGAATCATGTGAAACCTCTCCAGTGTGAGGATTAATGGTCTGAAGGACACTCTCAATGGCTTTGTACTCCATCTTTGAAGCTTTTTGTGTCAACTGAAATGACCTTATACACACCACATCCTTCCCTGCAGCTGTCTTGAACCGCAGCTTGATCTGTGCTTTAGTCTCCGTTTCCCCAGCAACCTGATAACAAAATAAAACATCTTCTTAGCCCTTCAAAGGGAAATCAAAACACTGAACATGCAGAGACTATACACTTAAGTAACTCATTAACATACACAGCAAAAACGTCCTACTATTCAACCTAGAGACCTAGTAAGCAGACTACTCACACAGATAAGAAACTAAACACACCTTAGGGTCGTGAATGAAGCTGTGGCCAGACCTCGCGTTAGGAGGCAACTCTCCAGTACAAGATACCTTCAAGCACTCTATAATCGTCTGCGAAAACACCCCAATTTTTTCAAGCAAAAGGAGACGAAATGAGAGTGAAGCGAAGGGGGTTACGTGATTTTTACAGTTTTTCCGGCGCCGTTGGAACCGACGATTAGGGTTAGAGGCCTGAAGAAAGTGATGACGTTCTTATTCTCAGGGTCGAAGCTTCTGATTCCCTTGATCAGCATCTTATCGACCGTACTCATCTTTGCCTCTTCGGTGAATATCCCCCCGAAGTGGAGAATCAAGCTAGAGAGAGACTTGGTTTAAACCCAAGAGACGACGACGAGGGTTTTTGCGGGGAGAATCATCGGCTTTCGAGAAAAGGGAGGAAGCGAAAAAGGAGGACGCGAAAGAAGACACGACAGACCGGTTTTCGTTCCTTTTGAAGTCGAACCGAATTGAACCGGTTTAAATGTTTACGTTGTTGATACACATTGTAATCTGGTTTTCTTTTAGGGGGGCTTCGGCTTTTGGGCCTTCCTTATTTTGACCATTGGGATGGTTAATCAACTTAATCTGTATGAAAGATAAGAATTATTGTTCGTTTGGATTTAAAATTACATATCGGTTTTTGATCAAAAAAAAATTACATATCGGTTATATAGATGGATTTATAAATTCAGATTTCATTTTTAAAATCACTCAACTAAACCAAATCGAACCATTTGAATGAAAGTATTTCAGTCAAATGTATACAATAAATAGATTTTATTTTTACAAATTACAAAAATAAACTAGGGGTCCAACTGGTAACCACATCGGGAACAATATAAACGGATAAAAAAAGAATGAATAGGAATAAATTTATGGGAATGATAAGAAATAGTCATTCCATATCAAATTTAGTGACAAACAATTTTTTTTTTTAATTCTCTACAATAAAAGGAATGAAAAGGAATAGGAAGGAATGACTATTCCTTATAAATGGTAAAATTTATTAAGAATGCATTATTTCTTTTCATTCTTTGGTCACCATTTAGACCCCTAGGTCAAGACCCACATCTTACCGAAATTTCCTTTATCTACTATTATATTTTGTGATATTTTACATATTATAAAAATAATAGAGTAATAAATATCCATAAATAAAAATAATAGAAAATAGGATGTTTAGTCAAATAAAATATAAAAACACTCTTTGAGAATATCTTCTATTATTTTGTTAAATTTTATGTTTGTTGGTTCAGTTTGTCATATATTATAGAGGAAAAAAGACAAGTGTTTTGCTTTATCTATATTTTTTGCAAAGAAAAAAAGAAAAGAAAAAGGAAACTAGAAAAGAAAAAAGTTAAAAGGAAAGTATCTTTTCCTAAGGATGTCTCTGGTTGTTTGCACATTGACAGACGGAAGAAAACTGTAATAACCGACGCAAAATAAAGATAAAAGGTTTCTCAAGGTCCATCATTCATTGAGATCGAATCAATCTTCTAAGGGATTTAGCTATGAAATCCAAAGGTGAGATATTTGCAAAAAATCACCTAGGTCAAGCACATGACGATGAGTCAATGGCGGATCTCCCACATGATTTAGCGGAGGAGGTTCTCTCTCGACTTCCCGCGACATCTCTAACAAGTATCCTGCCAACTTGCAAAACGTGGAACGCTTTATCCAAAGACAGCAGCTTCGCAACGAAGCACCTTGGTCGTCAAGCAAACCTAGCAGCAGCAGCGAAGGACGAGTTTATGTTCGTCTTGATGAAGGACTACGAGATCCACTTGTTCAGCGTCCATCTCGACGATAACATTCACAAAGGATTCATGCGTGAAGAAGCCACTCTTGTTAGCCAAAACTGTACAGATCAAATCGATGTATGTGCAGTCCTTCACTGCTACGGTTTACTGTTATGCATCTCTCAAGACAACACTAGGCTCGTAGTTTGGAACCCGTACTGGGGACAAAGCCTGTGGATCGAGCCCACGCATAGCCTCGAGAGATTGGACCGTTATATATATGATATAGGATACGACAAGAGCAGCAACTCCCACAAGATCTTGAGCTTTGCTGATTACACAATCTTGCACCATGTTGATTATGATTTTACTGATGAACATATTGAATATGTTGCTCCTCCTACATCAGTTACTTTTGCTGAGTACAGTATTTACGATTTTAACTCNGAAACAGGGAGCCAGGAAGAGACGAAGATTGTTGTTTGCTCTGTTTTGATTACACAAGAGAAATATTTGGGGCCCATTTGCCTCTGCCACCGTTCGAGTGGGGTAATGCAAGTACGCCCGCTCTATCGAGTGTTAGAGAAGAGCAGCTTGCGATTCTGTTTCGGCGGGAGATTTGGGTTACGGCTAAGATCGAGCCCGACACGGTGTCGTGGGGCAGTAAGGTGTTCTTGTCTCTGAACATCACCAGCTTTCAGTTTCCGTTTCCGTTTTCACGTACGAGTTTCTTCATCGACGAGGAATGTTGCGTTTGTTTTTGGTAAAGACAACATAGATGGTTCGGTCGATCCTACCCGCAACGTAGCTTACATCGTTGGAGTGGATGGAACCTTGGCGATAGCGCATCTCGGAGATTCTCCAAACAAATATTGTTTCCCTCGTGTTTGCTCATATGTTCCAACTTCAGTTCAACTCAATTAGTCCGTTTGTTACAACACCTGTAATTTTTTTTTGTTTGGCTTGTCATGTTCTTTGAACAAGATTATGTGGTTAATATGCATGTTAATTGGTTTCTCGTCCATTTTCTGTTGTCATATTTGACTTGATTGAGTTGCTTAATTTTTTTTTTAAGTCAAGAGGAGTTCGGACCAGGCCCTAACTGGATAACCGTTGGTAGATAGTGTAGAACATTCCTCCCAACAGAAATCGAACAAGGGGCCGATACAACTACTTTCTGTTTATTTTCTCAAATGTAATAGGGAAGGAGTTTCAATAAATTTACTAGATTTTGATCCGCCTTCAAGAGGGCGGATTATATTTTTGCTTTTAATAATTTTATATAATACATTTTTATGCTTTTGTGTTTGTATAATCATTTTTATGCTTTTATGCTTTTAATAATTTTATATAGAGCGGGCTTGTATTTTTTAAAAATGTGATTTATAACATATAAATCTTATATTATACTATTATTTATGAAAAATTATTGCCTTTAATGTTTGTA
>OVBX01004353.1:0-14795 GCA_900406325.1 Erucastrum elatum
AATTCATCTTTAGAAAAGAAAAATAGAAGTTATCCAAATATATATATATATATATATATATCATAAGTAAAAATGAAGAAGCTCATGAGTTAGCTCGTGTTCATTAAAGATTGTTCATATAACTCGTGATCTAATTTGAGCTTGATCATTAAACTCAATTATTAAATGATCTTAAAATATGGAGATCATGCTCGTGAAGAAAATGAGCTGAGCTGAGCCAACTCACGAGCTACAGCTCATTTTAACACCCCTAACCAAAACAGCCGAAAAATTCTAAAACAGTAGACAAGTAATATATAGAAAGACATTAAAACTAGAGTTAGGACAGATGATTAAATAACTCACCAAACCAAACTAGAACAACAACAATCACAATCCTGAAAGAAACATCACAAGCAAGACCGGAACAACAACATAGAGAGTTGGGTGACTTAAGGGTTGCCTTAAGGGCCTTGCAATAATGTTGGCCTAATAACTTTTGACAAAACTACCCTTTTTCATAAATTGAATTTGAAAAATACAGAATCGAAGAAAAGGAAACTGAAAGTTGCTTGGGTTCTAAGCAATTACGTTATTTCCTTTTTTTGCCGTTCACCATCACTTTATATATAGCTTCACTAGCACTCTTCATTAATTCCTTATTTCTTCTTCTCACTTCCCATTCATCAAACCCTAAGCGACCTGAGAATCGAAAAACAAAGAAAAGAAAAGAAAATAAAGAAAAGAGAGAATTAGGATGAAGGATTTGATCTGTGATGCCATCAAGAGCACTTACCATATTCAGAGCCCCTATGGAGTCGATCGTTGTATCGATCTATTGATTCGGTTGAAGTCTTTGTCTCTCTCCGTCAAGGATATTCATTACTTCTCCAAGTCGATTTTCAAGCTCGAGACTTTGAGAAGGCATCGAAACCCTAGAATCCGGGAAGTATCTCAATCTTTGTTTACTTCCTTGCTGAAAACGCTATACTCGCAAGGAACAAACAAATCGGCCAGTCTTAACGCATCCCGTCTGAAGAGAAAAGGACCAGAGATCGGGTGTTTGACGAAAAAGAAGGCAAAGACCGATCTTTTGGTTTCGGACAAGAAACAAGATCACAAAACTCTCGCTCGGGAACCTGTTACGAAGAAGCCGCCATGTGGATCAGTTCAAGATTCTCACAAGATTTCATCTGTTACTCCCACGGCTCTTCCTCGGCAACCCAGACGGGTCATCAAAGACAAAGATGGTAGGGTCACAACCAAAACCTTGATTCCTCCTCCGAGGAGAGTCGCTGTTTGCAAGAACGTCCCAGCGAAGGATTCTAGAAAACCTAAAACAGAGGAGATGGTGAAGTTGTTTGAAGCAGCAAAGAAAGCGGCTGACTTGGCCAACGTTAAGGGTATTCTCTCCGTCAAAGCAGACGCGTTGAGGTGCGTTGAGGCTATCTAATTACTCATGAAGATGAACGCGACTCCAAAACCTAATAAGCCAAGAAACAAATCACTTTAAAGAGGTTTGATGCCTGTTCTAACCGTAGTTCTTGATACACTCATGCTTGTTCAAATCAACAAGTTATATAGCTAATCCAGACAAAAGTCTAAGCTCCCGATACATTTTCTTAAAGCAATATGTAAGAGATTAACATGTAAGAAATGTAACATTGATGGATGATCCAATAATCGTTTAATATTCAGATGTGAATCTGAATGTTTTTGAATTAGTTGTTGCTTATTTTCTTCCCTTGTATTTCGAATAAGCTGCATTCATAGTCTCACAGTAAGAAGTCTAATCTCTATTGCACTAATAAAGGAAATATTACGAAATGGTTTAGTTCATACTTCTTCGATCCGTTAATTCGAATATGTTCACCAAGTGGTGTTGTAATCTAACAAAAAAAATGAATAGCAAATTCGCTTAAGACAAAATATGGATTATCATCTATTCATATGAGCTAGTGTAGGCGCAAGCAGATATTTTTTTTCTTCCTTCTCAGGTAGGTGAAAATATCATTACCTAAAACAGGTACTCCTAATCACTTAGGAAAAACTTGGTCTCAGTCAAAATCATGGAATCAAAACATTAGCATATAATATAGATTGTCATGTACATGTAAACAAATCTTGAAGAGCGGTTTATTTCTGAAGTTTCAACATAATATTACTTAAATATTTTCATTTAAAAACATATAATATAAACATACATTTGAATGATTGAATCTAACAACAATTTACACATTTTTTTCTAAGTCCATTGAATCTAACTTAGATAAGTAGCTGATAACATAGAAAGCAGAAACGCTTTAGCTAAACTATATTATTAAATGATGCAGTTAATACGAAACGAATCCGTATAAAACGGGATAACTCTTTCCGTGTGCCTCACGCGAGTGTTTTCAGTTTTGTGTTGTTTGTTTTGTCTGTTGAAAAAAGGGATCGCACCGTCGTCCCCATCTCTCTCTCTCCCTTTCATTTCCCCCTTCTGTTTCGGATCTTTCTTACTTTCGTACACACCAAGGAAACAAACAAAAAAAGAAACTCTTCTTCTCTTTCACCTAATTCAATATCTGATCTTTAGTGCGTTAGGGTTTGTTTCTTTCTTTCTCTCTTCTTCGGGACAAAATGGGACAACAGAATTTGATCTACAGCTTTGTAGCTCGCGGCACGGTGATTCTGGCCGAGTATACTGAGTTTAAAGGGAACTTTACTTCCGTCGCTGCACAGTGCCTCCAGAAGCTTCCATCTTCCAACAACAAGTTTACCTACAATTGCGACGGTCACACCTTCAATTACCTCGTCGAAAATGGCTTCAGTGAGTCTTTTCTCTTCTCTTGATCCGTACACAACTTTGGTACACATAGATGCATCTTTGTGTTCGTATTGCAATCCGATCTATTTGGTCATTTTTTTCTATTGGTTACCATTGACACTGGTGTGTCTATATTTATAGCATTATTTATGCTTCAGTGAATGTCCTTTTTGCGTTTGGACCATGCTTAAGTTTCTTGCAAATATATTGTCTGAATTCAGATTTTTTTTTTATGATTCTCTTGACCTTTTATGTATGCCTTGTTTTTGAGAAGGCCTTGTTGTATGCTTCATGTTTGATCGATGATATTAAGAGTGTCAAGTAGGTTTTGGGGAATCAAGTACTAGGTTGATAGGATACTTGGTAATTATTAATGAAGATGCATGCGGTTATGTGCTTAGCTCTTGCTCTGCCTACTGTATTTGAATTAGTTTTTTATTGTAAGTCATGTTGTTGTGTAGCGTATTGTGTTGTTGCTGTTGAATCTGCTGGGAGGCAGATTACAATGGCTTTCTTGGAGCGTGTTAAGGAAGATTTCAACAAGAGATATGGCGGTGGAAAGGCTACCACTGCGAAACCTAACAGCTTGAACAAAGAGTTTGGGTAAGTCTAAAAAGTCCTCTTTTAGAATCTGTGGATATGATTATTGATAACTAGTTTGGTTGTGCCATAGGTCTAAACTGAAGGGGCACATGCAGTACTGTGTGGATCATCCTGAGGAGATTAACAAACTTTCTAAGGTTAAGGCTCAAGTGACTGAGGTGAAAGGAGTTATGATGGAGAACATTGAGAAGGTCAGACTCATATAACATTGTCAATCTCACAAAGCCACAATCCTGTTTCATTACACGAAACTATCTGAGTTTTATGCAATTCATTTATTTCAGGTCCTTGACCGTGGTGAGAAAATTGAGCTTTTGGTGGACAAAACTGAGAACCTTCGTTCACAGGTTACTACTTACATTTATGGATAAGCATAAAAATGCATTCTAGTTGTCACGGTCTAATATTTCCAATATGTATGTCTTATAGGCACAAGACTTCAGAACGCAAGGAACAAAGATAAGGAGAAAGATGTGGTGGGAGAACATGAAGATTAAGCTCATAGTCCTAGGTATCATCATTGCCTTAATTCTGGTCATTTTTCTCTCGGTTTGTCATGGGTTCAAGTGTACCTAAATCTTGAAACAATAAGAAGATTGCGTTGAGAGATTATGCAGCACCATACTAAGCTCATGGAAACTCCTCCGGTGTATGCCCCTCTTTTCTTTGTATTTTCGTGATTTCTTTTCTTTTTTTAATTTTGTTAGGGGAAAGGAATGTGATGACTGATTTCTGAGAAATGATCCTTTAGGGTATTAATGTTTTGTACTAGGTCTTGTGGTCATGGTGATGACTGATGACATGTTTATTATTATTTTTATTTTTTTTTGTAATCTAAAAATTTAATGTTGGGTTTCTGATATATATTTCCTCCAGTCTCCTAATTTTCTCATAAGGTTTAAAAAACATAAGATTAGGTCTTCGTGCTTATAGTTATGGTCATGGTCCTTGCTTCTGCCATTTTACTCATTACGAAAAAAAAACACTGAGATTCATATGAATATGATTACAAACACTTCACCATTATTGTTTTATTTGATATAATAAGATACTGGACAAAGTATCAGATAAAATGACTCTTAACGGTTTCTGAGCTTTCACTGGAACATTATCTTGACGAGCCACTCCGGCTTGTATGAAGCAATGACTTGAGCTATTGACAATCCAAGCAACAATCCAGTCACATACCCTATTGCCACTGCTTTCCAGTTCAACACTTCTTCCTCTTCTTTTGTTTGCTCTGGTTGTTGTTGCATTGGTGGTGCGATAGTCCCGAAACAACTTTGTTCAAGAGGAAGACCACAAAGGCCAGAATTCCCTTCAAAGGAGGATTTAGCTTGACCAGTGATCTGTGTTCCTTGTGGTATTTCACCCTTGAGGTGGTTGTAAGACACATTTATGAAGGCCAAAAATGAAAGACTACCAATTCCATTAGGAATAGTCCCTGAGAGTTGGTTTCTTGATAGGTCTAGTGACTCTAGCTTGCCCAGATTGGAGAAAGACAGAGGAATATGGCCAGTGAAAGCGTTGTTGGATAAGTTGATTGCAATCAGTGCTTTCAAGAGACCGATGGATTCAGGAATCCGTCCTTCAAATCTGTTTCCAGAAAAATCAATGGCGGCATATGAAGTAAGGATCAACTCTTGCTCCATGGATAGACCTTTGTATTGCAAATCTATATAATTCATAAAGCTGAAGTCAACCGTACTGTAAACAGTCTGATCATATTTCATATATAGGCCCTCGTTTTCGTTCATCGTGCCTGATGATGCTTTCCAGTTGACAAAATAGTTTGGTGGCAATCTCCCCGTAAACTTATTATCAGATATCTCAAGGATCCGTAGCTCAGGGAACCCTAGAGGACCTTGATGAGGTGGAGATATAGAACCACAAAATTTGTTTGAACTGAGGACAAGGATTTGCAAATTCGGTAATGCCTTAAGCGAGAAAGGAAACGTATCTTCGATTTTGTTGTGGTCAACGCTTAGAAACTGTAGAGAGGAGCAGTTTACAAGAGACCTAGGAAGCTTTCCGGTTAGTCGATTGTAGCCAACATCGAGGGACCGAAGAGGCGCACCATCATAGAACTCGTCAGGAATACTTCCTTCTAAGTTGTTCTTCCGCAAAATCACAGTCGTCAGGTTACTCAAGCACTGAGGGATTGGACCCGTGAGGTTGTTGTAAGGTAGAATCAAATGCTGGAGAGACCTACAATTGCAGATCGAAAGAGGTATCCTCCCTGTGAATCTATTGCCTTGTGCAGCCAAGATGTTGATAGACAGTGGTAGAGTAGGAACTGCTCCTTCAAAAAAGTTCCGTTGTATATCTAAACACTTGAGCGACGAATTTACCAAAACTTCTGTCGGACCTTCGAAGCCATTGAACAAATTATTTGCAAATGACACTGTGCTCAGATGAGGAAGGGTCCATAACCACTCAGGGATTTTCCCTTTGATGCTATTTTCGGACAAGTCTAAGATCTCCAAGTTATCAAGGGTCTTCAAGATATTTGGAAATCCGGTGATGTTGCAGCCTGATAATACCAACCTCTCCAAGTTTGGTGAGATATCTGAATTTGAACCTAAGCTTGACGGAGATATATTGTTACCCGAAAGGTCGACGTAGAGCAAATGTTTTAGGGAGGAGAAGAGGCTTAAGTCAATTGGGTATCTAGTGTTAAGGAAAGAAAGGTCAAGCTGGTTGAGGTTGGTGAGCTTTGAGATAGGCTCTATGATATTTTCTTCAAAGTAGTTATTCCCAAGGTACAAGAACTCGAGGCTAGATAAGGTAGAAGAGTTGAGAACTTCAATTGAGCCGGCCAGATTGTTTCCACGTAGATCAAGTTGTGATAAGAAAGGCATAGTGATGAGAGAATAAGGGATTGTTCCAGAGAAGTGATTGTAGGAAAGTTGTAGATCAGAGAGTTTAGTTAGGTTTTGTACAAGTGGGAATCTACCAGTGAGCTTGTTTTGGCCAAGGTACAAATCGGTTAAGGAGGTTAGGTTAATCATGGAGAGAGGAACTTGGCCGAAAAAGTCATTAGATGAAAGAGACAAGGCCTCTAGTCTGTTGAAATTTCCAAATTCAGAAGGGAGTGATGAACTGAAGTTGTTGTCGCCTAGACTAAGGTAACAGAGGTGGTGCAACTTAAAAAGGCTACTGTTGGGATTCAAAGCTCCTGAGAGATGATTATCAGAAAGGTCTAGAGCCAAGAGCTTTGTTAGATTCCATACAAGTGGGAAACTACCGGTGAGCTCATTTTGGGAAAGGTCTAAAAGGTAAATCATGCTTATGTTATTGATTGAAGAAGGAATTTGGCCTAGGAAGCCATTATTGGGAAGAGATAAGACCTCTAACCTGTTGAGATTGCCAAATTCAGCTGGAAGTGAAGAGGAGATGAAGTTGTTTTCACTGAGTTCAAGGTGGCGAAGATGATGCAACCTGAATATGCTACTGTTGGAATTTAGAGTTCCACTGAGGCAAGCCCTGAGTCGTAGCTTTGTGATCACGTTTGTCGAGTTGTCACACCAGACTCCATTAAAGGGGTCACTGTGGTTGCAATGGCGGGTATCAAACTCGCTCTTGAACTCAGTGAGAGCTTCAATCTGTTGGGGACGACATGCAACTAGACCAACAACACGTAAATATCTTCACTTCACACAACTTGACTTAATAATATTCTGGTTTATATTCAAGCTGTCACTCACACAACTTGACTTAAAAAGATAAGTGAAGTCTTTGTATGTACTTTTGGCCACTCAAAAATTCTGAAGTGAAATCCACGCTTACTAGTCAGTTTTTCTAGCGTATAACTTGGATTGGAATATCTTCACTTCAGTTTGAATTTCTCACATGTATTCATGTTAGTCATGTTAGGCAAAGATCAACAAATAAAGCTTTTCATTGGACGGTGAAGAGAGGGACGCAAGAGTCAGAAAGAGACTTTAATTTTGTCAAAATCTTGTTCCTCAACCTCTTTTTTTCATTATTTTTATGTTGATCATATGATTCACAAATCTGTGAACCTCTTAAATCACTTTATTTTTAAATTCATTTTATATAAAAGATTTTAACATAATTTTCGTGTAAAATATTTTAAATGATGTAGCTTTTTAGCTACTTGTAATTTAAATGATGTAGCTTTTTTAGCTACTTGTTTTATTTAAAACGGCAAAGATAAAAAATAAAATATTTCCACAAAAGACGATTTAGTATATACGCTAAACATAAGTTAACCAATTATTAAAAATATAAATTTAATTGGCCATATTCTAATTTAACCAATTATTGAAATATAAAATTTATCTCACATAGAATGATGTTTTACATGATGTTTTTGTTTTAAATTTTAGTTTTCCTCTTTTAAGTTGTGTTTCTATGGATTTCATCATATTCTGCTAGTTTTTGTATGACAACTTTTTTTCCATTTAGTGTTTAATATAAATCATTTGACGGGGAAATAGAAAGAAAACATACAAGATATTAAAGAAAACTATAATAAATAACTTATACATAATCGAAAATTATTGAAATTTTGGGAAAACATGATATAAAAGAATATAATATGTAGTCAACAATTCTTAATAGAAACAACATAAATAGAATATACTCTCTTTGTTTCATAATATAAATAGTTTTTTTTTAATTTAAGTTTTGTTTCAAAATATAAATAGTTTTAACCTTCTGTTACTGCAAGAATAGTTTAAATCTTTCAATGCAACTTTTATAATTTATTGAATATTGTGTGCCAATTAAATTATGTAGATTTTTTTATTGACAGTTGAAATTATATATTAAATTATACTTTTTTTCAATAAGTAACCACTTTATTAATATTGATGTTTTTAATTTAAACAGAGGAAGTACAAATTTTCCAAGTGTGGACAAATCCATTGATTGTAATAACTATTTAGTCCGCACAACTAATTCCAAGCTTATAAGTGCCCAATCAGAAAGCTCTATCCCAAAACGGCCATTCAGTTTATTAGTTGTCTCTATAACACATTTTTACTTTGAATTTTCACTAATGCATCATATTAGCTCTCAACATTTTTCTTGACTAGTTATCAGAGTGTGATCGATCTAACCTTTAGTTATTAAACCTTCATTTTATCCTCCATCACCATCTTCCTTTGCTTCTACCATTTTGCTCAATAGCATAGAAAAACAGAGATACATACGAGAATGACTGCAAAATATTCACCTTTCTTTATTTAAAAAAAAATATATCCACCTTTCTTACTTTATAAAACACGAAATAGAACAAATGTTATATAAACGACACAATAAAAGTAAGGAAATGCTTCCATCCAAAAGCAATCATCAACCAGTTAACATACACTGAAATATCACACTCAAATTCAAAACAATCTTAACAGTTTATGCGCATGTTCAGACCAATTATCTTGACGAACCACTCCGGTTTGTATATATGAAGCAATGACTTGTGTTATTGCCAATCCAAGCAAAAATCCAGGTCCATATCCTATTACCACCCCTTTCCAGTTCAACACTTCTTGCTCATCTTCTTCCTTAGGTTGTTTTGATGGTGGTGCATAACTCCCTAAGCAACTTTCTTTGAGAGGAAGACCACAAAGCCTTGCATTCCCTTCAAATGATGATTTAGGTTGCCCAGTTATCTGTGTTCCTTGTGGTATTACACCCTCGAGTTGGTTGTGAGACACATTTATGTATGCCAAAAATGAGAGACTGCCTAGGCCACTAGGAATAATCCCTGAGAGTTGGTTCCTTGATAGGTCTACTGACTCAAGTTCCGAAAGATTTGCCAAAGACAGAGGAATATGGCCTGTGAAGGCGTTGTTGGATAAGTTGAGTGCAATCAATGCTTTCAAGAAACCAATGGATTCAGGAATCTGTCCTTCAAGTTTGTTCCCAGAAAAATCAACGGAAGCGTAGGAAGTAAGGATGTTAGCTTGCTTCATAGATTGACCTTTGTATTTCAAATCTATAAAGTCTTTATACGTATATGCCCGTATCACATAACCATCCATATTGTATTCCATATAAAGACTTCTATCTTCATTCATTGTAAGTGAAGATGCTTTCCAATTCAAAAAGTAACTTGGTAGCAAGCTTCCAGTAAACTTATTATCAGATATCTCAAGTATCCGCAGCTCAGGAAACCCCAAAGGACCTTGATCCGGAGGGGA
The DNA here is from genome assembly GCA_900406325.1 of Erucastrum elatum. Taxonomy (NCBI): domain Eukaryota; kingdom Viridiplantae; phylum Streptophyta; class Magnoliopsida; order Brassicales; family Brassicaceae; genus Erucastrum; species Erucastrum elatum. Next base: position 9,562 of record OVBX01004353.1, read on the forward strand.
TATAGGACCGTAAAACTGGTTTGAACCGAGGGTAAGGACTTGTAACTCTGGTAAAGCCTTGAGACAGAAAGGAAATGTGTCTTCGATTTTGTTGTTGTCAACGTTTAGAAACTGTAGGGAGGAGCAGTTTAAAAGGGACAATGGAAGCTTCCCGGTTAGTTGATTGTAGCCCACGTCAAGTGACTGAAGTGGCGCACCAGCATTAAACTCGTCTGGGATATTTCCTTCCAAATTATTGTTCCGGAGATCCACATGCGTCAAGTTACACAAGCATTGAGGAACTGGACCCGTGAGGTTGTTGTAAGCTAACGTCAAGTCCGTGAGAGACTTATAATCGCAGATTGAAAGAGGTATGGTCCCTGTGAATCTATTGTCCCATGCAGACAAGATGTTGATAGAGAGTGGTAGAACAGGAATTTCTCCTTCAAAACAGTTTTGATTCAGAAATAACAACTTGACTGATGAATTTAACCGAACTTCAGCTAGACCTTCGAAACCATCAAACGAATTATTTGTAATCGTTACCACGCTTAGACGAGGAAGGTTCCATAACCACACGGGGACTTTCCCTTTGATTACGTTGTTTGATAAATCTATTATCTCCAACTTCTGAAGGATGTGTAAGATGTTTGGGAACTCCATAATGTTGCAGCCTGATAAGAACAACATCTCCAAGTTTGGTGGGATGTCTGAATGTGAAGCTAAACTGGATGGGGATATACTATTACCAGAAAGGGCTAGGTGTGACAATGATTTGAGGGAGGAGAAGAGGCTTAAGTCAATTGGGTAGCTTATGTTTAGGAAAGAAAGATGAAGTTGCTTGAGGTTGATGAGCTTTGAGATAGGCTCTAAGAATTTTCCGCCAAAAGGATTGTCCCCTAGGAGCACGCTCTCAAGCTTTGAAAAGGAAGAGGAGTTGGGAAATACAATGGAACCAGTAAGATGGTTATCACGCACATCAAGATATGACAATGAAGTAAAAGTGAAGAGAGAAGGAATGGTTCCATAGAAGCTATTATAGGAAAGAACTAAATCATAGAGCTTGGTGAGGTTTTGAACAAATGTTAAACTTCCAGTGAGCTTGTTTTGGTCGAGGTGCAACAGAGTTAAATGGGTTAGGTTACTAATTGTGGGAGGAACTTGACCAAGAAAGCCATTATAGGAAAGAGACAGGACCTCTAGTTTGTTAAGATTTCCAAATTTTAAAGGGAGTGATGAAATGAAGTTGTTGTAATCTAGATTAAGGTAACCGAGGTTGTGCAACTCAAAGAGGCTGTTATCAGGATCCAAAGTTCCGGAGAAGTGATTATTAGAAAGGTTTAAAAACGAGAGTTTTGTTAAATTTTGTAAGAGTGGGAAAGTACCTATGAAATCATTTTTGGAAAGGTCTAACATGGAAAGAAGGCTTATGTTACTAAATGAAGGAACTTGGCCTATGAAACCATTGGAGGAAAGAGATAAGACCTTTAACATGTTGAGATTGCCAAATTCGAAAGGAAGTGAAGAGGAGATGAAGTTGTTTTGACTGAGTTCAAGGTGACGAAGATGATGCAACCTGAATAGGCTACTGTTGGGAAATAGAGTTCCACCGAGGCAAGCCCTGAGTCGTAGCTTTGTGATCACGTTTGTCGAGTTGTCACACCAGACTCCATTAAAGGGGTCACTGTGGTTGCAGTGGCGGGTATCAAACTCGTTCTTGAACTCAGTGAGAGCTTGAATCTGGTGGGGACTACATGCAACAAAACGATCAACAGTGCTATCAAAATTTGTAGTGGCGAACCTTGAAGGGGAAACACAAGAAAGTAAAATTAACGAGAGAAAATACAAACGCATCGGCATGGTATTCAAGAAACTTCTTTAGGGAAAATATTTTGGCTTAAGAAAAATGAGAGAGAGGGTTGGTGGTATAAATAGATAGAGATATGTGATTTTGCGAAGGAGCTAAATAAAGTCTTTGTATTCGGGTAACCATACGGCTAAGTTGCTAAGTGCCACTCCTGAAGTATGATCCACGTTATTTAGTTTTATAGCGTATAAAAAACTTGGACTGGAAATACGTAAGATGGAATTTCTCACATATCTTTAAACTAAATAAATATAGGGATCCATAAAGATAATCAGCTTAGCATAACGGCAGACACAATAGATTTGTGTAGTGGATTGTCAAGCTTCAGACCTGGTAACGTGAGAGTGGGTTACAGACAATGTGGTCACGTTATGATCTAGTTAACATGAGACCCTTCTAAAGTGCAAGAAATGTTGTGGACTACAGTTGGTAGACGTGGAAACGGGGGGACGTGGACAAAGCAACTACTTCGATTTACCCAATCATTTTGGTTTTTGTTTTTCTAAAATCTACTTTTTACCCAATCAAGATTTTGGAAAAATAGATTCCCTATTTTTTAGGGAAACCAGATTTTCAACCTTTTTCCATTTTACACACAGAAATCAGAATCCATATTTTATGGGTTTCTTCTATCTACGTACATTGTTTTTTCAAATGAACAAATTAATTACTTTTCATCTATAAAATTACTTCAGCCATTTTACAAAAAAAAACAAAAACTCACCGAAAGTAACTTTCTCTACAAATCAAGTTACTGGAGTTTTATTTATGTAAATCAATTTCATAATGCTTTAAATCAATACTTTGTATCACAAAATTGTATCAAGTTTATGAAATTTGTTAGTTATAACCATTATATATATTACAATTTAATTTAATTTTAGATTATGTATTATCTTTTTGAATGGTGCTGGTTATGAATTGTCATATATATGAAGTGTGGTTCATTTTTTAGTTTAAATTTTAAATTTAATATTATTAATTATGTTTCAGTAATTAGAATTTCTGATATATTTTTTTAGTAATTTTAATTTCTCTTTTCAAAAATATCAACTTTTGAGTTAAAGTTTTTAATAACAGACCAAAATTCATTAATCGTCACTATATATTAAATGAAATATAATAAAGGTATATTATTTTATTTAGTAATTTCAAACATCTAAATAAAATTATATTTCTTCAAAACTTTTGGTAATAATAATAATAATTAAATATTAAAGTAAAAATATCACCATTTAAATTTAAAAATTCTATACTCTACAATGATGTTTAAAATCAAATTTTATCATTCATATGGATTTACAATAGTTTATTTTGTATTTTTTATTTAAAGCAAAAATCAAAAACCAAAATCTAAAAAAACCCAATCATGTTTTTCAAAAAAAACAAAAATCTACTGCAAGATCAAAAACCAAAAACTAAAAACCAAAATCTAAGATCTAAAAACCAAAATCGAAAAACCAAAAACTAAAATCCAAAAACCATTAAAACAATCATCACCTTAATGGTTTGTAGTTAATTTTATTTTTATTTAGAAACAATTCATGTTATTTTATATCAAAATTTATCATTTTATATTTTATACATAGAAATTTATTTCATTTGATTTGGGTACATAACAAAAATACACGGTTGAGTGTATTTTCTATTAATTTGCAATGAGTTTAGTTTGATTTTCTTTTGCAATAGTGATGCTTCATCAAATTTTCTACTCACATCTATTATATTAAAACAGAATTCATGACTTCTAATTCATGTGTGATTTTTCATGAAATGGACTATCTAATAAATTTGATCACATTACATTTTAATAATCATTAATCTTTATATTAAATAGAATACATTACATTATTCAATCATTAATAACCAATATTATCTAAAACACAATAATCTCCTAATATTTTAGGGATTTCACAACAATATATTAAATCCAACTTATATTTAAATCATATATATACTAAAATTTCGAAAAAATTGTTTAAAAATATTTTAACAGAAATTTATTTTCAAAAATTATATGAAAATATTTTAACTAATTTTGTGATTAGTTTTGAAATATTGCTATAAACTAATATATTCAGTTAACATTTATAAAATGAAAAATAATTATTCTATCTATTTTATTAATAATATCATTAAAATAAATCATATTAAAAGAAAATTATTATGTTGATCTAATATTTTAACAATATATTAATTTTCAAAAAATGCATGTAAATATTTCACCAATTTCGTAATTAGCGATGAAATATCATTATGCAATAATATATATATACAGTTAGTATATAAAATTTATAATAAAAATTCTATTATACACTTATATATTTTATAATTATAACTAATCATGTTAAAATAAAATTATTATATTGAACTACATATGATAAAGTTATATTAAATTGATAGATTATAAATTTTATTTCATATATATAAAATATTTATGTTAAAAATATAATATCATAACAGAGTACAATACATGTATAAAAAAATATATCTTAGATTTCTGTATATACAATAATATATAATGTAAAGTGAAGAAATTTAAAGATATTACTAAAATGAAATCCAGTTTTAAAAGACGGGTAAAAATTTAACATAGATTAAATACAAAATAATTATCAAATATGTTTTTTAATGTACATATTAATTTTTTAATAACTAAATATTCTTATAATCTATAAAATTTTCAAAATATGTTTCGCCAATCTATTATATTAAAATAAAAGTCATGACTTCTTATTCATGGGTTTAATAACTAAATATAAATAAAATAATATAAATATATAATAAGAAGAAATAAATTCATGTGATGGTTTTGAACATTTTACAAAATGTAACTATAAATTATTATAACTTAAATATTTATATAAATAATTACATTGATTAAAATTAAATAATGATCAAAATTAATATATATATATACATATAAATTAAATGTTCAATCAAATTATTTATAATATTAATATATGAGGCTATCAGTTTAGTGCTTTTTTAACTATCTTATTTTGTGAAATATTACATTATCTTTGTAAATTATAATATTTTATCAAGTCCTATTTCTATTTATTTATTCAATAATGAAATACTAATCTAACAAATAAAAAATAAAGAATAAGAAACAAATACATGTGAAAGTTTGAAACAATCTATTTGATGAAAACAAGTATATTCTAATTTTTTTATGTTTGAAAAACATTAAATTTACATATCTCATATATGTGATTACTATAGCATATATATATATATATATACATATATAATTATAATCGAAAACAAACACCCGCGCGGTTGCGCGGATACAGATCTAGTCTATTATATTAAAAGAGAATACATGACTTCTAATTCATGTGTGATTTTTAATAAAATGGACTATCTACTAGAGTTGGTCACA
>OVBX01004354.1:0-14792 GCA_900406325.1 Erucastrum elatum
GATTATTATTATTGTTCCCCTCATTTGCCTCTTTTCTCATTTTTATAGAATTCATGCCGGGAGGAAGTGTATATGACTATCTACACAAGCAAAAGGGCGTCTTTAAGCTTCCAGCTTTGATTAAAGTAGCTATAGATATCTGCAAAGGGATGAACTACTTACACCAAAATAATATAATTCACAGAGACTTGAAGGCTGCCAACCTTTTAATGGACGAACATGAGGTAATTTTCTCAACGGAGTGCTTTATCGTGTTTACATCAGAGTAGCTTGGTAGTGTGAATGTATGAATTGGCATTTTTGCCGAGCTTACATACTTTGGGTGAAACGCTACGAATTTAGGGCTGCATCACATTTGCTATATCATTATGTTGCACAGAATGGTTGTCATCATATTCTTTTGCCATTCACTCAGTTTATGATATTTGTTACAACAGGTAGTTAAGGTTGCAGACTTTGGGGTGGCTAGAGTAAAAGCACAAACAGGAGTGATGACAGCTGAAACTGGAACATATCGCTGGATGGCTCCGGAGGTGATAGAACACAAACCATATGATCACAAGGCAGACGTTTTCAGCTATGGGATTGTGCTATGGGAGTTGCTGACTGGCAAGGTATTTGGTTTATACAAGTCTTTTCTCATCTGACAATTAAAATATCATCTTATGGTAAATAAGTTCATGGGGTTTGATGTGATGGCAGATTCCATATGAATACATGACGCCATTGCAGGCAGCAGTAGGGGTGGTTCAGAAGGTAAATCATTTATATTTTCTGTAAATTGAACTCATTGCTTGTAAAAAGCTAAAATGTAGTTGTGGGGGTGGGGTGGTTCAGGGACTACGGCCTACAATCCCGAAGAAGACGCATCCGAAAATGAGGGAGCTGATGGAAAGACTGTGGGAGAAAGATCCAACGCTGAGACCAGACTTCTCAGAGATAATAGAGCAGCTACAGGAGATAGCCAAGGAAGTAAGTAAAGTGGATGGAATGAAATGTAGGGAGGGAGAGTAATAATATGAGAAAATTGAATGTGTGTGTTGTGTTGTGGTATAGGTAGATGAAGAGGAGGAAGAGAAGAAAAGATCACCAACAGGAGGAGGAGGTATCTTTGCGGCTCTCAGGAGAACTGCAACACATCACTGAATTACATTGCATTGATCCCACCCACCCACTCAGTACCTGCTTCCAAAAATACTGATTTGCAGAGTTTTTGTGTTGCTTACTTGCTGTTATTCAATTGATTTTGTTTCCTTTCTGTAAGTTATATATAATACACACCCCACACACACCCATATTGTTCACTCCATCCAACGTTTCAAGTTGATGATGAAAGAAAACTTCATGTACAAGTAACACTGCAGTGGTTAGAAATATAAACTCCTTCCTTCCTTTAGACTTTTTTGGTTGGTTTAAGAAGAAATGTTTAATTTGAATTGGATTGTCCCCTTAGAGCGTTCCAAAGATAAAAAAAGAAAATTAACCCCTTTGTTTTACACGTGTCCGTCTTTAGTCAGTCGTTATCTCATTTTTAATGGACAATAACGTTTGGGCTTCAGTGTCAATCAGCTGTAAGGTTATTGGGCTTTGGTTCCATTTGTATGTTGGTTTTCGGTTTTAATGGTGGTGGCGTATATAAGAGTAATCCCCTTTTCGAGCGAGATTTACACAACCATCCTCTCTCTTTCTCTGTTGCGTGCTCCGACGCAGACGCAGTAATCAAGATGAGTGGACGGCCGAGCAAAAGGCAAAGAAAAACAGACCATTCCGTCGTGAAAATCTGGGAAAGGGAGTTGGGTCAGCTGCCCAATCGCAGTTTCTCCAACCGTTTCTCAGCCTCTGAGGTCCGTCGCTCAGTTTTCCCGTTCTCTTTGGACTTTTCTTGCTTAGCTGTGCTTTGATTCCAACTCCGGGACATTTTTAGGCATTGGTAGTTAGGGTGTATTGGAATCCCAGCGAATTTAGATCGGTTCTGTGTTCTGATTAGTATCGGTTTACCCAATGATTCTTTAGAAAAACAATTGCAGAAGACTGATTAGTATCGGTTTACCCAATGATTCTTTGGAAAAACAATTGCAAATGTCTTCTGCTCTTTTGAGTTTTGAATGCTTTGTCTCTTTGACACAATAAATCAACAAACTTTTCACTGACTCATTTGTTTTTTTTTAGCAGCATGTATTACACCGTCTTGGTCTCGACAAGAGACTCGAAAAGCATACGGGCTGTGTCAACACAGTAAGCTTCAATTCCGATGGAGACATCCTTGTTTCTGGCTCTGATGATAGACAAGTGATACTCTGGGATTGGGACACTGCCACTATCAAGCTCTCTTTTGATTCTGGCCATTGCAACAATATTTTTCAAGCCAAGTTCATGCCTTTCTCTGACGATCGCAGCATAGTCACATCTGCTGCTGATGGACAGGTCAGGTCCACCCTCTTTTCTTCTTCTTCTTTGCTAGTATTGAGAACTATCTGTGTACTAAGTAAAAAAAAAACATTTGCATTCGATCTCTCAGGTTCGCTATTCAAAAATTCTAGAGTCTGGACAAGTAGAGACGTGTAAGTTGGGGATACATCAAGGACAGGTCCACAAACTGGCTATTGAGCCTGGAAGTCCTTTCTCATTTTACACTTGTGGTGAGGATGGGGCTGTAAAGCATGTGAGTTGCTTGCTGCATTTTATCATATTAACAATCCTTCCAACTTCTTTTTTTATTTAATCTTCTGACAAGATCCTTTTTTTTGTCATAGTTTGATCTTAGGACTCGGGTGGCTACAGATCTTTTCACTTGTAAAGAAGCAAAGTACAATTTAGATGTCTACTTGAATGCAATTGCTGTTGATCCGAGGAACCCTTGTCTCCTTGCCGTGGCTGGAATGGATGAGTTCGCTCGTGTCTACGACATTCGCAGCTACCGCTCCGCGAGTTGGAAAATCTATGCCGAACCCGTAGACCACTTTTGTCCTGCTCATTTGATTGGAAACGACCAAGTGGGGATAACAGGCCTGGCTTACTCTGATCATAGCGAGCTCCTTGTTTCGTATACCGAGGAGTTCATCTATCTTTTCAGCCCTGATATGGGGATGGGTCCGGATCCCCCCTCTTCATCTGATACCGAGACTGAGACGACTGAGGCTGAGGAGACAAAGACGAAGACGCAGCCGCAGGTTTATACAGAGCACAGTAACCGGGAAACAGTGAAAGGTGTGGGGTTTTTTGGACCAAAGTGTGAGTATGTGGTTAGTGGTTCGGACTGTGGTAGAATATTTATTTGGAGGAAGAAAGACGGAGAGCTTCTACGTGCCATGGAAGCAGATAAACATGTTGTCAACTGTGTGGAGTCACATCCTCACATGCCGCTCATGGCTAGTAGTGGAATCGAGACTGACATCAAAATATGGAGTCCTGGAGGAACAGAGGAACTCGGTTCGCCTCGAAATGCAGAACAGGTAAATGGAAATTCTCTTAAAACCTCAAGACTCAGATGCATGAATACTTGTTTTGGAAGATGGACTAATAACTGTCTGTGTATGTTGCGTCCTGGAAACAGGCCCCTGTTTCTCGTAACCCTCGTTGGTTACGGTTTATTGATGATCTCGGATACGCGAACGATGATGATGATGAGGAGGAGGAGGATGAGGAAGATGAAGATGATTCTGATGATGACAGTTCAGATGATGATGAAAATGCGGAAGAGGAGGGTGATAGTGATGTCGACCTTGAGACCAAGAAGGATAATGATAATGATGATGGTGGTGGTGTTAAAGATGATGTGGAGGACCTGTAAATGGAAACACTAGATTAACACAACACAACAAATGCTCTACAAAACAAAAAGAAAGGTTTTACGGGATAGTTTAGGTAGAGTTTTTTCCACATAATTGTGTTGTAATAATAGGGTTTAACAGGAAAAGAAAGAAGGGAATGAAACAAAGAAAGAAAGAAGGGAATGAAACAAAAAAAAAACAGGAAAAAAGAAAACAGGAAAAGAAAGAAGGGAATGAAACATTACAATCTAATAAAATAAAGTAGAATTGGGAAGGCTGCTTAAGCTATCCACGTACCTTTTGGAGAGGGGGGCTCTGTCGACACGTGTCGATGTGCTGGAGCGTTCGTGTGTTTCACGCGTTTCCTTCACCCGCGCGTTACTTGACTCCGCTTTGTTTTCACGCAGTCATGTCGTTGTGATTCTAATTTGGGCGTACTGATACCAACGTAGGAATGCAATGGATGAACCAGTGATCCAATTTGGGTTTACTACAACATTTCTGAAAAAGGCCCATGTAAGCCCATACCTCATTAATTTTGAGTCCAGAAATAGATTAGGGTTCATTCCTTCCTTCTTCTCTTTCTCTCTGCGGCATAACGTTTTGATTTTTCTACCTGTAACGCTTCTCCACCCCTTAAATCCGTCATTCAATTTTCTGTTTTCCCTTGATTAATCCACTCCTTTTCGTTAGCTCTGAAACGGCCTATATATATATATACCTCTCCTTCCATGGAATCTCCAACTCAGACCAAATCTAAAAACACTCGATTTCCAAGCAACCCAACTCGATGGCTAATTCGTACACTGTTATTGCTGATTTGAGAGCCGGTAGATGTTCTAACACGGCAGAGGTTCGTCTGTTGAGGTTCTGGGAAGCCAGAAATCAACAAAGGGAGGCAACTGATGAGCGTTGAGATGTTGATGATCGATGAGCATGTAAGTGCTATTATTTTGATCTTATTTTTGTTAATGCAAATCTCGAATTATTTAGAATTTTTTTCAAAGGTTCTGAGTTGTTCTTACTTTAATTGTTAACTGAAAATTCATTATGTTAATGCAAATCTCGAATTATTAAAAAATGTTTTTAAAGGTTTTGGGTTGTTCTTACTTTAATTGTTAACTGAAAATTCATTCTGTAGAATTATTATTCCAGCGTTCATGGATCGCATACTTTCAACGTACGTCTGTATTTCAAACTAGAGTTTGATGTGTTTCTGATATTATTCATACTTTTGGGAACAGAAAGGTGAGAATGCACCACCATAAAATGCAATGACAGCTGAGAAAGTGCCTAAGTTTTTGGAACCGTCTATACCAAATATAAGGTTATTCATTAGAAGCAAACGTACTATTATTGTTACTTATTTCATTAATCTATGATTATCTTCCTTTATTTCCTTGATGGTTTTATCTTACTTACAGTCATAAGAGCATCAACTGCACACAATGTTGAGACAGGAAATGAGAAACTTGAAAAAATGTCTTCAATCTTATTGTTGTTATATAGAGTGGCATCCACTGCTAGCCGCTTGGCATGTTATTTCAAGTACTCACTCTTTGCATCATCTTCTTGACAATTTCGTTGAACAGATAATTTCGCAAGTTTAGCATGTGGATCCCTTCAACAAACCCATTGATTCTCTATGGCCTGATCTTGTGGTTGCTCATAGCTAGAGCTGAAGCCCTGGAATCTGATTGTCTTTCATGAATCTTCAGGGTACGTTTATCTATTCTTCTCTCTTTCTCTCTTGATCTGTCGCCTGTCGGCCACACTAATGCTTTTGCTTTCCAGGTACTACTACAGCAGCAGGCTTCGAGATGGCAAAGACTATGAGAAATAGAATAACCTCACTTAGGTATACGACTGTCACAAATTGGCAGGTCTTCTTCAAAAGTGATTTGAGCACGCATTGTAACAAATAGGTCTTCTATTAATATTATTCTTTTTGATAGATTAATAAATATGAAATTTCATCAAAAAAAACACCTGCTGATACTTCTCCAATATCACAAATGGACGATTTTCTGGATTATTGGGTCATTAGCATTAGATCGACCTTGGTTCAACCGCATATTAATAGATAAATTAATTTGTTATATATGAAAAAAATACTAAGTTGAATATTTTATGACATCTAAAAAATATCAAGACTTAAAATTTATAAATATTTAAATATCTAACCTGAATACTAAATTAAACTTCAATTCTAAAAAAAAGATAAAACATCGTTAAAAAAAATTGTTAATGATAAAAATAAACTTACACCAAATCACATCAATTAATTTTAGTAAAAATCAGCACATGAAATGGGAAAAGACAATAAAACTTAAAAGTGAAAACCTAACTTCTTAAACTGAAATTTCAAATGTAAAACAGGATTCAAAAACATAATTAATAAACAAAATAAAAAAGTAAAAGTTATATCTATGGATTTATCTGGTTCAACCGCATCGGGTTTAGGGTTTCAGTGGGTTTTTACGAATTTTTAAATATTAGATTTTTTACAAAATCAAAATTGAATTTATGTTGAGTTATCGTGTTTACCGGTTCAACCAAAAATCCGGTTCAGATTTCAAAATACTGGTTCCCGATTAAAGAAAAAACAAATCAAAACATACAATCACAAAAACCTCATTCCCTAACTATTTTATAAACCATCACATAAAAAAAAACGAATACAATTGTATTAGAAAACTAGATCTCATTATTTTTGGTTCGAATCATGTTGATATACACATATATTATAGTGTTGTAAGACCTAAAAACACTATAAAAACTTACGATTCATGATCAAAACAACAAAAACACTGAATATACGAACATTATTAGTTAAATAATTGAAAGAAAATTTGATGTAAACAATATAATCATACTTACATTCAACTTAACATAATAGACATTTACAAAATTTATATCCAAGTGAATTAATGTTAGTTTTGCTTAGTAACTATTTAGGTAAACTGAAAGTACTAAACTACAGGAGAGCCCTTAAGGTTAAGAGACACAAAAATAAACGAATATATATTTGAATAAAAGTTTTACCATTTTCATGTAATACCAGTGGAGCAACCATCACTTGCTGGTTAAACTCACAATGTCACACACTTAACTTGGTGATCAATTCATTTCAAATGTCTGGGATGGTCTCATGGATCTTTAATTATCTTCACTTCATTGGTTATGGTACGAACCCCAAATTCTGAAAGCTATTGGTTACAGGACACGCGCATACAAAAAAAAAGTAATTTGTTCAAATATTATTCACATTTTTCAATATAAAATAGTATATCAGCTGGTTACATGACTAAGCGCCTGAGATGCCATGGCTTTCTCCATGCAAATTCGTGACGCTACCCTCCTGGACCTTTTAATTAAGAACCAAAAAACGAAATCTAAATCAATTGGGTGAACATATAGAAGAGAAACTCCAAGGCTGCATTATAAGTTGCAAAAAACCTGTGTAGAGCACTCCATCTTCTTGCATCATACCATCTCCCCAATTCCTCCATGAGCTGATGGTTAGCATTCGAGAAAATAATCACTAAAACACTGCATAGAGAATGGAATTACTCTCTAAACAAGTTTACAAAAAAATAACTCCCTAAACAGAGAAAAAAGCTTCTGGATGATTATTTAAGTTGCAAATAACATCCCTTTATAACAGTAAATATTTTCGGCCTTATTTAATTATCCGATAGATTTTTAAAATCATATTATATTTTGTTATAGTTTATATAGTATTGAAGTTAGTTTATATATATCCGATATATTTTGTTATTTAATTATCCGATATATTTTGTTATAGTTTATATATTTTGTTCAAAAAAAAAATATATAGTATTGAAGTTAGTTTTTTTAACAGTTTCGAAGTTAGTTTATATTTGTTCTTATGTTTTATTAGTATAGACTCTCATTAAAACAAATGTCTCATATAACTAATCTCCTAAAGTAAAATCAAACAGACACCAAAACTTGCTTTTCAACAAGACAATAACAATCACACCTCCAAAACTATTTATATGAACTATATCACAACAACGATACCCAATGTAGGCTGCCCGCTCATACACCCTCTCTATCATGTAGAAACGATAAAGGAAACATCTGTTGAAGAAGGCTACCCTTCCACCACCGTACTCAACAACTGATACATAGAAGGGAAACCCATTCACTCAAAATCGGCATCAACATTACGTTTTCCAGAACAATAACTAAATAGGCCATATATCTAAAGTTCATTTGGTACCTTAGCCGAAGAAGTTCATCACTCATATGTGTGTCCCAAATGACTTATTGCTCTAGCATAGTGAGCTAAGGCATCCATGGTTTACTGACAAATATATCTTACATTACTCCACATCACAAATCCAACCATCCAAAGAGGTATACTTTAGGGAATGTTAATTTACAAGCCGTTATGTGGTTTCACCATTACTTTCTAATTTCCAAATTCACCAATAAATTGTTTTCTTTTAGAAAAACAAAACAAAAAAGCTTCCCATTTGAACTTCCTTCGAAAACTCCCATGTGAACAAAATCTTTGTTTAACTAAATCATATCATGAGGACATTCTAACTTGTGTAATACCATTCTTATCAAAAATGAATCACTTCAACGACAATTGAGAACAAAATTCTATTAGACACATAGTTGTCTCACATCGGTAGTTGGAAGGGATTATTAGTAATATATAAGGTGGATGGATCACTCCCCTAATAACCAATTGATTTTAGGTTGGAAGTCCATCTAACTTAACAAATTCTACAACAAAATTCAGTATTATTCATATAAATTAACATGACATCACCGCAAAACCAACTTTCCGCGCGAAGCGCGGACCAACCACTAGTTTACAAGAAAAGAAAAAGAAAAAAAAAAAGGCAGAACAAACCATCCTGTTCACATTTGAATTTGACTTGACCCCCTTTTGTTTAAAATGTGCACGTAGTCGTTATCTCATTTTTTAACGGGCTATAATGTTTATCAGCTGTAATTGGGCTTCGTTCCGTTAATATGTTGGTTTTAACAGTCTCTCTTCGAGTGCATTTCATTCTCTCTGTACGCAACTACGCATAAGCAATAATCAATTTTTTGGAAAGATGAGTGGAGGGCCGCCGAGCAAATGGCAGAGGAGCAGCGACCATTCCGTGGTGAGAATCTGGGAAAGGGAGCTAGGTCAGTTGCCCAATCGCAGTTTCTCAAACCGTTTATCAGCCTCTGAGGTCTGTCTCTAGCTTCCTGTTCTCGAATAATGATGAAATTGGTTACTTTTGACCTCCAGCTGCTTACATATTCTTTTACCTTCACTATTGATAGTTAGGTGATGTGAATTTTAGGTTGGTTATGCTGTGTTCTGTTTCTTTTTGGTAAAAAAAAAAAATCAATTTTAGCAAAAAAAAAAAAAAAAAAAAAAAAAAAAAAAAANTCAACCATGTCTTTTTCTCATTTGTTTTTTTACCAGCATTTATTAAACCGTCTTGCTCTCCATAAGAAGCTCCAAAAGCATACGAGTTGTGTCAACACTGTAAGCTTCAATTCCGATGGAGATATCCTTGATTCTGGTTCTGATGACAGGCAAGTTATACCCTGGGATTGGAACACTGCTACAGTCAAGCTCTCTTTCGATTCTGGCCATTGCAACGATGTTTTTCAAGCCAAATTCATGCCTTTCTCTAACGATCGCAGCATTGTCACCTCTGCTAATGACGGACAGGTCTTTTATTTATTATTATATTTTTATTTTTATTATATAATAATGGAACTAGCTCTGTGCACTAAGTTAAAAGAAAAAAAAAATATTTGCATTCAGGTTCGCTTCTCCAAGATTCTAGAGTCTGGACAAGTTGAGACTTGTATGTTGGGTATACATGAACATGAAGATGAGGTCCACAACTTGGCTATTGAGCCGGGAAGTCCTTTCTTATTTTACAGTTGTGGTACTGATGGAGTTGTAAAGCATGTGAGTTGCAATATAATATCACTTTTTTTTTTTTTTGTACTTCTTCTTGACATCATTTTTCTCATAGTTTGATCTTAGGACTCGGGTGGCTACAGATCTTATCACTTGTAAAGAAGCAAAGTTCAATTCTGATGTCAGATTGAATGCAGTTGCAGTTGATCCGAGGAACCCTCGTCTTTTGGCCGTGGCTGGAATTGATGAGTGTTGTTGTCGTGTCTATGACATTCGCAGCTATCGCTCCCAACCCGTTGACCACTTTTGTCCTGCCCATTTGATTGGAAGTGATCATCCGGGAATAGCAAGTCTGGCTTTCTCGGATCAAAGCGAGCTCCTTGTTTCGTACAACGACGAGTTCATATACCTTTTCAGCCCTGATATGGGGATTGGTCCGAATCCCCCCTCTGAGACTGAGACTGAGGCGAGGAGGACGACGCAGCAGCCGCAGGTTTATAAAGAGCACATTAACGCGGAAACACTCATGGGTGTGGGGGTTTTTTGGACCAAAGTGTGAGTATGTGGTTAGTGGTTCGGATTGCGGAAGAATATTCATGTGGAGGAAGAAAGACGGAGAGCTTCTCCGTGTCATGGAAGCAGATAAACATGTTGTCAACTGTGTGGAGTCTCATCCCCACATGCCGCTCATGGCTAGTAGTGGGATCGATACTGACATCAAGATATGGACACCTGGAGGAAGCCCGGAACTAACTTCGCCTCGAAATGCAGAACAGGTAATGATGGAATTGTATTCTCTCGTAACCTCGTTTTTGAAAGATAAAAACTACTAATTGTATATATGTTACGTCGTGGAAACAGGCCTCGGTTTCTCGTTGGTTCATGTTTTATGATGAAGATGATGTTGATCATGAAGGCGGGTATGATTATGGTGATGACGAGGAGGATGGAGATGAAGATGATTCTGATCGTGACAGTTCAGATGATGATGAGAGTGCAGAAGATGTTGACGTTGAGATAAAGTAAGGATGATGATGTGGAGGACCGGGGATGATAACTATATGATACATGAAACACTAGATTAACTGATAGATATCAATCTATCTTCACACGGTTTTGTCAACAAGAGGATGACGTGACTAAATGAAAGAGGGTTGAGAAGACTCTGGTTGAGTGAGAAGCTTTGCGGTTAGAGTGGATTGAAGCAGCTCGTGATGAGATACGAAGTATAAATACCGAGCAGAGATGAAGAGAAGACTCATGCTTATGATGTTGATGTGATTCAAGCGCTATGAGCTTGGAAGTGATGATCGCCATGAGATCATCACCACGCTATGAGATCGTAGTACTATCTGTTATAAGCGTCTTGGTTCTTGTAATCTGAGATTGAAGTTCAATAAAGGAGTGGAGGATTTCTTGAGTCTATCATTAACAAAGCAAAATGCTCTACAAGAAGGTTTTGAATGGTATAGTTTAGGTAGAGATCGGTGGATGTTTTTCCTCATAATTGTATTGAATTATGACGTTGGTTTGGAAACAAACAAAAAAATAGCAGTACTCGAAACTCTTGCATTCTGACCTGGCAAAACATACCAAAACCCAATTGAAAATAAAAACATTTCACCGAATTAACGGGACAAAGTAAAAAAAAAAAGAATAATCAAAAAGGCCTTAAGCCCATCGAAAATTGACGACGGTAAGCCCATAAAACGTCAAGCCGGCTTGGTCCATCTTCCCAAGCTTACACCTTTTTCGTATTGTTTTCGGATATTTGCAGGGAGGAGGGATGGTGATTTCTTCTCTGACAAATGCTTCAGGTCAATTTTTCGCTCCTGTGTCTTTCTTGTATACTAACTACTTCATCGCTGTTTCTTAATTTTTGGTCGTCTTTTTTTGTTTGAACCGATAGGTTTAATCCGATTAGCTCATCATCCGTCACACCGGAGGGGGATTCAGAGGTTCGGACCCAAGTTTCCTCGGGATTCGGTAATTTTTCATCTTATTCCCTAAAGAACTAAGGAACAGCTCAGGTAGACTTTTGACATAACCTGTGTGTATGTTATTGGTCTTGTAGAGTCTGAATGGTAGAGTTAGCTATAAGCCTACTGTTAATGGCTATCCAGGCTATCCCAAGATGTCCGTATGTTTCGCACCCCAAAGTCCCCCGAGCTTCCATGGTGAGCCAGAGCCCCCATCCTTATGGTTGAGCCTTGCTAGGGACATTGTCGGGTATATATTATTACAAATTATTTCCTGTCACACAGTATCAATCTCTCTCTCTCTATATATATGTTGGTTTCATTTGAATTGCATTTTTTTTTGGTCTTGAAAAAGGAGCACGAGATCTGTCTTCTCCTTTATGGCTGAGCAGCCAAGCCAGCTGAGATTCATAGAGTGGCCTAGTTTTACAGCCACGGTATGTTGTGTTGTGTTTGCCTCCACTACTAATTCTTTAGTTTGTTTGATGTTACTAACATACATAACTTTTTTTATTTTATTTTTATGTTTTGTTTTGGGTGGGAACAGCTCAAGACTGCCACACTGAGTCTCCTTCTTGTAGTTGTCTTCATTGTTGCGCTATCGTCCGTGGACTCTGCTCTTTGTTACGTATTGGCTCTCATCTTGAGGAAATCCCTATAAATGACACTGTGAGAGAGAGAGAGAGAAAGAGAGAGTGAGGAAAGCAAATTCCGTTTTCATTTGTAGGCTGCAGCAAAAGGTTAATGATGATGTTGTTGTTGTTTAGAACGAAGAATTAACTCTTCCTCTTTTAATCAATCTTCTGTCTGTCAATATAAGTATGAGATTTGGCAACCATCTTCATCTTTAGTTGTGCGTTTTGTACAGAAGAACTCAGACAGAGAGCATATTAGTCAAAAGGAATAATTCTGTTTTCTTTCTTTCTTTCTCCAGTCATCCACCACAACTAACAATTAACAAAAGGAAACAATACTACCAGCTTAATATTCAATCACAATATTTCATTACTTAGTTACACACTGCACATCTTCTCTTTGGTCATCATGGAACGTTGGAGTCAGTTGCAGCAACGTGAGTGGGCGTTGTGGTGCAAGTCTCCTATGCTTTCTTAGGAATTTTCACACCCGCGCCTCTCACTGACACCACCGGTCCTCTCAACTCACTAGTCTTTGCATCCAAGAAGACAACAATCACTGTTATGTCATCATGGAAATGCCTTCGCACCCCTCTCTCTATCTTCTTCAGGTCCGAGTACCTCATCTCTCTCTTCTTTGCCGCTTCTTGTAACGCCACTTTCACCAGCCTCTTTGCTATCCCCTGCACAACACCAATAGCTTGTTTTTCATTCTACTTACTACCAAAAAAACAACAACAATTATGAGTGCTTCTCACGTTACGCGGATGATTCTGCACCATCTCTACTGCTTCCTGGTTACTCATATGTTCCCATAGTCCATCCGACGCACATATTATAAACTTGTCCTTCTCCTCCAGCCTATGCACCGTCACCGACGGCTCTGCACTTAGCAACGGCCTGCTGAACGGTGCCCTCAGTCTGAATTTTGCGTACAGCGGTTCCCTGTTGAACTCCGACCGTTTCAGATACACATCCCCAATGGATCTCGAAACCTGCCATCACAAACCTCAGAAACTGCATATAAAAACATAAACAAACATATGACTTTTGTGTGTTTTATTTCACCTGAATGATTCCTTTTACTCTCCAAACGTTATGTTTCAGAACCACTATATCCGGATGGTCCGGATGCAGGGCCTGAAGCTCACGTCGCACTGACTCTATAGACGCATTATGCTCGGTCGAGAGCTGAGTGGCGTGAGCTTCACCAGTTGCCTTCATGACTTGTCCCAGCACGGCACGTGAGTCTCCAGCATTGGCCACGTAGAGTGTCCCATCGCAGATGACGCATACAAGGCAGCAAGAGCCAACGGTGGCTATTTGAGGCCTCGTTTGGAATTGATTGGTGACTATGGATAGGAAGTCTTCTTCAGTCGCTTGGAAGGCTTTCTTTATTACTTCCGGTGACATACACTGTTGCTCCGCAGCAAATCCTGTGGTCCCCACACAATAATATAAACAAATGAGATCAAAACTAAAAAAAAATGCATGTGAAGGAAATTTCTTTTTTTTTAAACAGTAACTACAGCTAGGTAGAAGTAGTTAGATAACCAAATCGGAGGCAGTGAATCAACACATAGCAAAACAGAAAGAAAACTCCGAGCACTATGCAAACTTGTGTGCTATTGTATTATGTGCTTTTGGTATGTGTTTGGTTGAGAAATTAGAGAAAATGCTCATGTCCTTTCTAAGAAAACAAGTTCTGAGATTACCTAACTAGTCTTGCCAACATCCAGAACAAGAGTAAAGCAATAGGATGAAGATACTTAATGTTTTCAGTCACTAACTCACTCTTGAGATGATGGAACATATGATCATTGATGAAGCGGGAAGTCTCAGGGCCGCCGTGGCCATCGTAGACGCCAAGGAAGGTGCCGTAAGGACCACCAGAGTGGTGGGTGCTAAGAGGGCCAGACTCGAGCTGGCTCTGGTCCTCTAGCAAGTTGTTGGCTTGAACGACGGCCATGGAGAAGTCACCAAAGGCGTGATGACCGGAGTCTCTGTACCACAAGAGTCCGTCTGAACGTCCGTGGGGATCTGAGGGTGGGCAGAAACAGGCATTGAGGAAGTTCATCAAGGCAGATAGCATCCCTCCTCATCTCATTTGAATATTAGCTTCGCACCACAACATAAGAACTTGCACACAAAATTTTCTCAAAATGGCAGCAGCTCCTGAAGATGAGAGGGGAATAAATAGATAGAAATCTCAAGTTGCTGATGAGAAGAGAGAAAACATATGGATTAGTGAAGATGGCAATGTTTTATGATTGCACAAACTTAAAAGGATACAAGATTGAAAAGTTCAAAGATGAATAAGAAACGGTAAAATTAGTTGGGAGTTTTGAAAACTGATTTGGTCAAATCCAATGAAGAAACAGAACAAGTCCAAACATTTTGGTATTGACCAGCGAAGGAATATAGATGGAAACTTTTACCTTTGCTTGCAAGTTGGAATCAGGAGGAGACGGAGGAAGTCAGGAGGAGATGTGGG
>OVBX01004355.1:0-14791 GCA_900406325.1 Erucastrum elatum
TAAGGCTCTAGCGATTCACCTGATCCGACCTCCCGATTGCTTCGTTGCCTCCCTGAATCGGCGGTTGCGTATGCTGCTCAGGTTTGACTCCAGCAGCAGCGTTGTTCAGACCATGGAGAACAATGTCGGCTTCCTGCAACAACCGAGCACGGTTTAGCTGGAAAAGCCCTTCCTCTGCTTCCTTGATTGCTCCAACAAGCTCTTCATGCACCTTTAATAACATGAACATAAGTATCAAAATGATGCCTTTCGATCACTAGCTACTCTAAAAGGACAATAGAGATAGATATGCTCTCTAATTAATGACCAAAGCTGAGATCTTAATTTGGAATTAACGATTATAAAGTGAATAGGGCGAAACAATATTGGAGCAAATGGATTAATGATCTAGTCTTGGAGATCTGAATAGGAGAAGAGAAGTTTTACGGAGAGGAGGTCGGGATTAGAAGGGTCAGAGGCAAGGGCTTCTTCAATGGCTGAAAGTGATTCTCTTTGGTCTTTCAGCTGATAGTCCAGAAGATCTTCAAGGGCTTTGTCTTCATCGCTCGCCATAGCAGCTAAGACCACCTCTCTCGTTCCCCCCGGCAGGCTACAGAGAAGAAGAATGATGAAAAATCTTAGCGAGATGATTTGGGGGAGAAGAAGTAGAGAAATCATCTCTCTTTTTCTTATGTTGACGCGTGGTTAGAACTTCTCCGTACAAGTTCATCCCTAAGACCCGGTTCATCAAAATAAACTCACTTTTTTATTTTTTTAATCATTTTGGGCCTAAGAACTTGTGCCCATAAACCCCTAAAATACACCAATGCGCATGGTCTAAGAAAGCACAAATAGCATAACTTCCTGTTTCATGAGAGGGAAATAAAGTCAAAAGTACGCCATCAAATTAAACCATGATGGTACACGTAAATCATCTATAACTAGCTGTAAATATTAATGAGTTTGTTTACTATGTTGTTTACTGGTTTAATCTCATCGATAAAGACTAAAACAGTTGCCTTCGTAGTAAGATATGCAATAGTTCTTTTTTTTGAGAAAATGCATGATATGAGCTAGTTTCACTTAATAAAAAGACCTATTATTTAAAGGTTTAAAGCTTTTAAAGACATGGAAATTGATCCACCTTAATGTCTATATATAATATATGTTTTCAAAAAGTCTCTACACTCAACGTCGGTTCATCGTTTATTTTATTTAGAAAGATAATTTCATCTACAATAAAACTAATTCACTGTTATTTTATATAAAAAGATAACTCTATCTATAATAAGGATAATTCAATAAACAACTATGAATAAGGAATTATTAGAAGTCTTTGTCTTATATAGTTGATTATCAAGGTGTTCATAAACAAAATATCATCGATACAATAGGGTTTATGATATATGAAACGCGACTTTTTTAAAGTTTCGTGTAGTCTAAACAAAATAAAACCTAATCCTAGTTATTATGGCGAAAAGGCGAGGGAAACGTAGCCGTCGACAACGTCGTATAAACCACCAGCGCAAAATCCAACAAATTATTGACGGAGCAGATTTTATCAACTCCATGCCAGATGAGATCCTCCACCATATTCTCTCCTTTATTCCCATCGATCTCGCCATTAGAACGTCTGTCTTGTCCAACCGGTGGAGGTATGCATGGTGTGAATTAGCTCGTCTCCACATTAGGACCACAGCTAAGGGGATAGACCAAACCTTACTTTCATACAGAGCTCCGAAAATAATGAGTTTTAAACCTTGTGTTACCCATGAAGTCACCGAGCCCCAGTTTAATAGCTGGGTAGAGTTCGCTATGTCTCGCAATGTGGAGGAGCTCTATCTGACAGGCCGTTTTTTTAGTTACGAGACTTATAGTTTCCCTGATTGCTTCTATCATAGTTCCTCCTTAAGGCAACTCAAATTGGTGGATTTTGATATGCTTCCTGGATGCACCGTGTCTTGGAACTTCCTAAGGAGGTTGACATTGAGTAGTTGTAGTCTCTATGATGAATCTATTGCTAATATTCTCTCTGGCTCTCCAAATCTTGAAACCTTGCAATTGTTTTACTGTGGTGGTTTACTTAAGCGTCTTGATCTGAGTAAATCACCGAGTATGAGAGCACTAGAAATAGATGGCTGGTCTCAGCGTTCAGGGCAGATGGAGATTGTAGCGCCGCACATCCATTATTTGGATTTGACAAACTCTGATAACGCACCATGTACTTTAGTGGATGTCTCCTCTCTGGCCGATGCTATTCTTGGCATTCGCATGAACAGGTACCGTCCTTTCAAGGCTGGTTTTCGAGAATATGCCGATGTTCTTCAGACCATGGTGCTTAAGATGCTAGCAAAATTGCAAAAGGTAGAGAGGCTTACGTTTCGTGGGGGATACCTTCTTCAGGTATTATATGTTTGTAACTAGTTGTGTTTTGTTTTTGATTTATGTTCCATTATACTGACCTTTTCATCATTGTGCTAGATTTTATCTCTTGCCATGCTCTCTGGTATTTCTTTACCGACACTCAAGGTCCAAACTTTGACTGTTGAGACCAATTTTGCTCGATCTGTTATTCCTAGTATAGCAAGGTTACTACAAAATTCACCTGGACTGAAGAGGCTTGAAGTACACGCAACATACGTGAGCTGTATCCAGGTATCTTCACGAAAAATCTCGTTTATTTTCTTGGAATATTCCATAAAGCGACGAACCATGCATGCGCCTTTACTCCTTGTTGTCCTAATCAGTATATAGGATTTATATTTTTGTAAAAATGCACATGTACGTGCTAGTATGCTTTGGAGTAACATGTTCTATGCTCTACAGGATATTGATTTGGACATGTATTTAAGAATATCTCAAGGGTTGAATTCAGATACATGCTGGAGATCAAAGTATGAGGTGTTTCCTACCACAAGCGGGATGAATTCGATGTCGGACAGTAATGATGCAAAGATGAAACTCTTAGGTTCGTTCCTGAGATTGGTGTTGAGGAACGCAAAAAGGCTAGAGAAGATCGTTGTATGGTTGGGAGATTCTTACTTTAGTGATGAACAAATGGAGCGGCTTCTGATGGTTGGAACACTTTCTCCAAACAAGAATGTCTCCATTGAATTCAAATGACGCAACAATTGCCAAAAAAAAAAATCATTATTGTTTTGTTTAGTGGTCTTAACTTAATTATAGAACAGTTTACCATGTCTTATTGTGTTTTCAAGTTGCTGATGGGTCGTTCATTTAAAAAGCTTTAGGAATAAGAGAGTGTCAACTAAACAAACTGAAAAAAAAAAAATATTTCTATCAATCGGAGATAACAACATACTACAAAATTTAGCTTGAGAATAGGTTCAAAATTCCTCTCATAGTTCTGTTAATTTTATGGGATTGTTAATGAGTAATTTTTTTTTAACTATTGTATGCGTACGTGAGTTTTGAATAGACCGGACATTGCCCGTCGTTTTAAGGATCCGACCCGGTCCAAAAGAATCAAATATGTTAATTTGACGATATTAACCCTGAGGCCTCGAGAGAAATATCTGACGAATCTCTCTTCACTCTCTATCTCCTGCGCTTCATTCACCATGGCGAACAACGGAGTCAAGGACGCGGCTACGGTGGGGAATGTCGCGGAGCCTGATGACGTTCTCGACGTAGGAGAAGTCTAGTTAAAAAAAAAACAAAAAGCTCTAGACTTCTGATTTGCATTACTGCGTACATGGGTACATTTAAACTTTTGTTTTCTTAAAAAAAGAACATAACAAAAGCTCTCGCAACTTAAAATATTATTATGGATGCATTGGGTAGCCACCTTTTACTGATATTGGAGAAGCCCAACCGTTTGCTTGGACCATTTGGGGATCGAGATAGACCACAATAACGGTTATATCGTCATGGAAATGCCTTCTAACACCTGGATTGATCTCTTTTAGGTCTGAGTATCTCATCTCTCTTTTCTTAGCTGCTTCTTTCAATGCAGCTTTTAGTAGTCTCCTTGCTACTCCCTGGAGATCGTCAAGGTATTAGCAAATATATTCTTGCGTACAAAAGTGTACAACAGAGAGACGACTTAGGCGTGTAACTTACTTGGCGTGGGGAACTATGTACAATTTCAACAGCTTCCTGGTTGCTAAGATGCTCCCAAAGCCCATCTGATGCAAGAATCATGAACTCGTCTTCTGGTTTAAGCTGAGTAACCGTGACTGATGGATCAGCGCTAAGGATAGGCTCGGTGAAATGTTCTGCTACTCTGTATTTGGGCAGCAACGGCTCTCTGTTGAACCCTGCTCTTTTGAGGTATGCATCACCTATTGACTTTGTGACCTGATTAAAATGTAAACAACATATTTTCTTATGATTTTTTACATCCTGATGTGCACATGTTTTCATAATGAAGCAATAGCCTACCTGGATGATGCCTTTCACACGCCACATCCGGTGCTTCATCACAAGAATGTTGGGGTCATTAGGATGCATCGACCATAGCTCTTGCCTCGCAGACTCTACATTTGCATTGTGCTCTACTGATAACTGAACAGCTCTCACTCCACCTCTCTCATATCTTCCCAACACAGCCCTTGAGTCTCCTGCGTTTGCAATATACACCAGTCCGTTGCATATCACTCCTGCCAAGCAACATGACCCCACTGATGCCATCTGTGGATTCTTGCGCCATTGCTTCTTCACTGCGGTGAGAAAATCTTCGTCTGTCTCTCCAAATGCGTTCCTCATCACCTCCTCAGATATCTCTCCACCCTCTGTGGCAAACTCTGTTGATGTGTGAAAGTGTTAGTGTGCATGAAAGTTTCATGAATGGGGAAGTTGGAAGCCTTACTCTTTAAATTTGGAAAGATGTTGTCTGCAATGAATCTGGAAGCCTCTGGACCTCCATGACCATCGTAAACTCCAACAAAGGTGCCTCGAACTTCAGGGTTGTTGAATGTCAATGGCCCTGATTCTATCTGGCACTGGTCCTCCATCACACTGTTGGCTTGTATCATTGCCATTGAAAACTCTCCAAAGGCGTGAAGGCCAAGATCTTTACACCATGTCAAGCCATCATTATTTGTGAGACTGATCTTACTTCTCTCCTTACTGGTGTTACCTCTTCTCCAAAAGGGTTTAACCATCGTGTAATATATACAAGATAAGGCTTAGATATTAACAACTAGTAGCAGTGTTATTAGTTGTGAATTATGAGTTTCAAGTTCAAGGAAGGGGGGCTATATATATATAGTAGATAGTCGTGGAAGCTCTTGAGTTAAAATTTGAAGGTGTTGGATGAAACCATATGTGTGAAGAGGCCAAAGAGGGTATGGGTCAAAATAACTGAAAACAAAAGTAAATGACTCTGAGAGGTAAGACAAGAGGGCATTAGTTTAAAGTGGATATTATTCAGAGATTCTCTTCTTTACTGTTCGACGTTGATTCTCTGTATTATTAAGGTGAAGTAAAACTGTCTTATTCTACTTTCTGCTATATAATATTTAATCCACGAGATGCTTTTGCCTCTGAAGGTATCTTTCATTTCCTGGAGGTTAAAAGCTTGTAAACTTAGGAAGAATGTTGACAGCCTAAGTAGCTATTTGATTATAACTCTTGATTTCAAGTCTCAATAACTAGTGGTGCTAAACCCTTCATATTATATTACAATGGGAGACTAAATGAAATATATAGATTATGATCAGGGTTTATATGAATGAAGTGTGTGATTATAAGCTATGAGGAGTAAATATCATGGTATGTTATCTCTTTAATTTCTCAACTTTTGTAAGTTTTATATTTGGCTTTTAGTTTTGCTTTTGCAGTCTGTGAGAAAATGGATAGAAAAAGAAAGGTCATAGGATGCATCTGTGAGGGAGAAGAGGACGTGGGCTTTAGGAGCAGTGAACTTGGAACCATTTAGGAAATTTTTTGGAGAACTGAGAAAGACTGAAGAGAGGGGAGAGATGACTTTTTGTGGGGCGACTGAGGAACACCCTTAGCTGTCTAAACACCTACAGCTTTTGCCCTTTTCTCTTCTTTTTTACTTTAAAGATTTTGCTACTGAGATTTAGATAGAGATTCATCTCATGGATTATGGGGTTGTAATGAATTTCCCAAAAAGGATGGATTTTTTTTGTTCTTCTTCCCAAGTTCCAACTTGCATTGGCCCTTCTTCTTCTTCTACCATGACCTCCATTGACCTTTCATATGGACTGACGTGTGTTAATCAATATATTATAGTGATGGTAGGTACACTTGTTTTTTTCATGTATATTTATTGTTGGGCTTCGAAATAGGAATTTAACAAGTTGTTACACAACTGAACATTCACTTAAACCTGTTTATATTTTTCCTAATGACAAAGATTTTTTTCTTTTATGTTCATCATTTTTCGGCTATGAACCAAAACATGTACACATTCAATTAAGAGGGGTGGGTTTGAATTCATGAGTTTTTACATCCTCCCAATAAACTCGCAAGTTTAACCAATTGAGTTATTTATACATTAGATCAACACGCAATATTTGTTAATAAATTGGCCTAGCTCGTATCACTTGGTGTCGGCTAGATCGTGAGACTTGACGCATTATTTGGTAAACAAATTGATGATCTATATAGATCTAAAATGAAAGAGTAAGAAAATCACATGTAGATTAGTCTAAATAAATTGAAAATGGTCCAGGTACATTTTCTCTTTAGCATGTCAAATAACTTTCATATATCTGAACCGATTAAATATTGTTAACATGTGGCCTTGGAACATATTGATGAGCACTTGAACGCATCATTACTGTATTTATCATTTGCTCTCCATCCTTAGCTTTATTCCTATCTTATTACGAAATTGAGCAAACTCAGGCTCGTTTTGATTAAACAAGATAAGAAACCAATTATAAACCATTAAATAAAACAAGTTCCTTACACCAAGAAAATAAAATAAAAAAAGTTCCTAGCTATATAAATATTAAAAAAGGAGTTGTGGTGACAACTGGGCCATTGATGCTGCACTGTGTGTTTTGTCTTTTGGTTGAGGGAGCATGCATGCATGTCAGTCATCTCTTTAGGGCATGAGCATTGCACGTATCTAAAGCCCATTTCTTGTTATTTTGGGTTAAAATATAAATGTAAAATAGGTGAATATAGTGGAAACGAGCTGAATAACTTCTTAATTAAGAAGTTTCTTTTTACGTTTCTAAGAGGCAGGTGGCAGAAAGAGAGTGGATGTCTCCTTCTCGACTTCTTCTTTCTTCTCTCATCTCAATCTCTTCTTCTTTCTTCTTCTCATCTCAATCTCGGATTCTTTCTTCTTCTCATCTCAATCCATGGCGGTTTATTTTGGCCTGATTTGGGCAATTTATGATACTTTCCTTTAATCGATAGAGAGGAGGAGAGAAGGAGAATTGATTCGATGCAGCCATTTTGATGCTTTCTGATTGTATTTTTTTTACAATTTGGTTTCGTGGTTTGATGTCCGACTGATTTACATTATTTACAGATGTTTAAAGGTTTAGTCTTTGAACTTGGAGATCATTGAGTTAGTATACGAACGGTTATGCAGACTATTCTGAGTCATGTTATAATTCATCTTCTATCTCAAACTGTAAATCAAATGATATCAGTGATAAAAGAGATAAAAGATAGTTTACTAAGAACCAACCAAAGTATCTATCAATAATCTCCATTTTTAGGCGAGTATCTTAACTTCATATCTTAATCTACATATATTAATAAACTAAATCTAAGATATGCAATTGCATATCTAGCAATGTGGATGCCCTTATAGCTTTTTTTATATAGCTTCGTACTTAGCTTTGTTTTTTTTTCTCCCGTTGGGGTTGATATTGAGCTTAGCATTGGTTCTATTCAACATAGGTTCCGTTTACCCCTTTTTATTACTTTAGATTTACTATAGTACAGTACAAAATAAACTATCCATATCAAGAAATGAAACAACAACTCGGAAACCTCTCAAAGAAATTGATCTAGACTCAATATTAGTATAGTGATAAATGAACTATCCAAAAACCTAGCTTACCATATAGTATTCAGCTAACTGAACCTACCTTTAGAAGAAAGAATCTTAAACATTAATTATATGTAATTGCATCGCATCGTACCACAAGTTTGAGCAATCAGTAATAAGAAAATGAATAGAAGTGGAGACGGGGCCACGTAGAGAACGAAAGAGTAAATAAAATGCATATGCATGGCATGCAGGAAACATGAGACGGACATTGTGAAGGTCCCATATTGTCTGGTCGAACCAAACCTTGACATTTTATCACAACACTATCTATCTAGTAAATAGGGTTCTTCGTATTGTCGTAGTACTTTACTATATTTTTCTATTACAATCAAACTAACTTTTATAATATTGAATTTTCATTTTGTTATGTAGCTCATTTCTTTGCAACTGCATCTAGACGTACTATTATCACTTTGACTTTGTACTTTTATAAGATTAGATTTATCATCTCATCTAGCAACTTACTACCCATCATCATCGTTTTCTGCACTTTTGTACATTTAGTTATTGCAATAGAATCTTTATCGCTCAGCCCTAAAATTATATGAAGAATTAATGCTTGATTTTTAAAGAAGGAATAGATGCACATGAGACATGACAATGATAACTCTAGCCAATTGCTTGATCAAATTAATCAAGTTTACTGACGGGTACATATATATACCAAGTGGAAGATATTTTTATTCTTATGAAATATGTGACATGTCAGTGCATATTTCTTTTAAAATTTTGAAATATATCCAGTGACCCTAATGCGTTTTTAGTCAGGTTTATGGAGCTTTTTGAAGAAAATGATGAGACTGAAGATGAAGATGGACTTGAACCGGTCATATGACACGGCCTTGAGCCGATTTGTCCAAAGATTTTTGCATAGACTTTTGGTGTTTAAAAAAAAACAGAGGAAGTAATAGAAGTGAAATCTCCAAACACAAAAACAGCAATAAATCCATTACAAGTCTGTAAAGAAAGCATTACACTTCTTATAGAAACGCACGTTGATCAAATGGTTTGAAGAGTTTCTTCACTCTTTGTGAATACATTTCAGGAACTTGGTTCGTCTCTAGGACTGTGGTCTTGTCCATTGGTTCCATTACCGTTTTCTTGATCTTTCGGGCTTTGACCGTTGTCCTCACGCATTGGGCTCTTTTCATTAGGACTTGGGCTATGGGTTATATCTTTGAGTGGAGGCGAGTTAAGAACCGTTGGTTCAGGGCTCCTGCTTCTTGCAGCTGGTTCAGGAGTCAGCTTCTTTTCAGTCTTAACCGGGGATCTTGAGCGACTATGAACCAGATTGAAGAAAAAGTAAGTCAAGTGTTGTGTTAACTGGGAAATGTTATAAAAGAAAATATAAACCTGTAGCTGGGGGTTCTGCTTCTGCTGCGGTCTCTTCTACGACGAGGAGGTGACCGAGACCTAACTGGCGATCTCGAGTAACTTTGGTCCCGCCTGTAATAAAGAAAAGAAAGGATAAGAAAGACAAAAACACGCAACAACAACAACAAAACATTGTTCTAAGGGTGAAAGGTGAGTATGTACGTACTTGAGCTTCTTGGGACTGTTCTTGCAATTCCTCTCGATGTGACCTCTATCGCCACATCGATAACATTTGTTCTTCCAGTCACCAGCAGTGCAATCTCTAGCCCAGTGTCCATCAAGACCACAGTTAAAGCAGCGTCCACTTCCTGGAGGAGGAGGTCCTCCTCTGCTTGAAGATATCTCACGAGAACCATAACCAGAACCAGAACTACGTGGTGTCTAACAATCAAAACAAACAAACTTACTTTTAAAAACATGTTTCATAATAAACATAAACAAGTCATATCAATTTAAGTATATTACCCCTTTAGCAAATTCAACAACAATGCGGCTTCCATCAACATCCCTTCCATCTAAACGGTACCTTGCATCATCAGCATCTCGGGGATCGCTAAAATCCTGGTTATCAAAAGGTAAGAGAAACAGAACAGACCAAAACAAAAGAGACAAGCATGGTGGTTATCATATACATTAACCAAACAAAAAAAAAAAAAAAAAAAGGCGGGGTAAAAAANGCTTCATATCAACATCTCGTACTCTGCGGAAATTGTTTTTGGCAGTAAACAGTAAGGCCATCATCATCATCAACAACATCATTACTTTTTCTACGTACAGCTACTTGATCACCATCGAACAAAACACCAGATTTTTGGTAGCCAGTTTTCACCAGTTAAACACACAAACAATAACAGCGAACCGCCAAAAAGTCCCCCATTAAATAGCATCAAAGAATATCCACCAAAGGAGACCGACCCTCTCTCTCACCATATACACCAAGAAAACCTTCAACAACATTATTACGGTTAAAAAAATAATTATTCTACACCTACTGTATGATTGATTTCGAAGGTTTTGTTTTCAACCCATATAACACAAGCGGGAAGATCGAATGAATTTGAGTATCCGCAAAAAAAAAAAAGAAGCTAGCCTTTCTTTTACAATGAGCATAGTAGTAAAACAAGGTTTGTGCTTTTTTTATCTCAACACTATCAGTAATAGCTTCATAGATTAGATAATGTTGAGATAAAAAAAAAAAAGCATAAATATGAAATCAAAGANAGAAAACCTTCAACAACATTATTACGGTTAAAAAAATAAATATTCTACACCTACTGTATGATTGATTTCGAAGGTTTTGTTTTAAACCCATATAACACAAGCGGGAAGATCGAATGAATTTGAGTATCCGCAAAAAAAAAAAAGAAGCTAGCCTTTCTTTTACAATGAGCATAGTAGTAAAACAAGGTTTGTGCTTTTTTTATCTCAACACTATCAGTAATAGCTTCATAGATTAGATAATGTTGAGATAAAAAAAAAAAAGCATAAATATGAAATCAAAGACAAAAAGTAAAATGTATGTTTTTTGAATCTCACCTTCCATATTTGCTAAAGAGACGTTCAACATCACGAGTCCGTGTTCGAGAGGACAAGTGACCAACATAGAGTCGTGTACTTCCGCGACGATCGTCATAACGAGACATCTCTAATCTTTATATCAAACAAACAAAACAAAACAAAACAAAAAAAATCTTTTAATTGATCATGAGACAAAGATTAACAGAACAAGCGTCTTTCTTGTAAGACATCGAATCATAGTGACAGGAACTTCAATGTAATAACTGCAGATTGATACTTGAAATTGTGATTTGTTTCATCTTTTTTGTAAATTTGGCATCAAGTTAACATTTCATCAGATCAATCAAATTAAAATAGAAGCANGCAAACAAAACAAAACAAAAACAAAAAATCTTTTAGTTGATCATGAGACATAAGTTTAACAGAACAAGCGTCTTTCTTGTAAGACATCGAATCATAGTGACAGGAACTTCAATGTAATTAACTGCAGATTGATACTTGAAATTGTGATTTGTTTCATCTTTTTTTGTAAATTTGGCATCAAGTTAACATTTCATCAGATCAATCAAATTAAAATAGAAGCAATCGAAATCGAATTGAAGAGAAGGCGATATACCTTCAGATCCGAGAGAAGTCGCCGAGCCTTGCTTGACCTTTACCTTCCTTTCTTTCTCAGATAATAATAAAAATACCGTGAGGCGTGAGCTAATAATAATCCGCATCACCCTCACATTAAAGAAAGGCAATATCTGACGGTCCAGATTCTCTTATTTGAAACTAACGGTGCAGCAGATTCCGTATTTTATTTATATTTTTCTTTTTTTTCGGACAAAGATAAAAGCGTACGTCATACTTATATACGTGTA
Source organism: Erucastrum elatum (assembly GCA_900406325.1). Taxonomy (NCBI): domain Eukaryota; kingdom Viridiplantae; phylum Streptophyta; class Magnoliopsida; order Brassicales; family Brassicaceae; genus Erucastrum; species Erucastrum elatum. Next base: position 11,746 of record OVBX01004355.1, read on the forward strand.
ATAAAAAGTTGATTGTTTGAGGGCCCGTTTTACCATTAACTGATGTCATTGGAGCTTGACGAATCATCATAATAACTCACTTATGTGGTTATTATTATTAATCATCATAATATAACTTATGTGGTTATTATTATTAATCAAAATGTATTTTCATCTAAATTATTAAAAGAGAACTAAAAAAAAAACTTAACTCTAAGTTTTTTCATAATATTTACCAACATATGTCACTGGCATTAAAACTCAAGTGTTTTGATTATTTTTAAAAGAAGATTCACGAATTGGTTACTTACACTAATTTGACTAATTAAACTTTTTGTCTAGTTAAAAGCCCTACACTAATTTGACTCCTAATAGAAAAAAAAAAGCCCATTACGTTAGATTGTGAAGAATTATCATTATTTGATTTTGCCAATATATACTGGTTTAATAACATACAAAACTCGGTTTAATTTAAAATTTAACTAAACCAGATTATACTTAAAATTCGATAGTCCACATTAATTCTTATGTCTTCACTTTTCATTTCATCGCAAAACTCTATCGTTCTCTTTGTAGCTGATTTAACTTTAAATTTACTAAATGGTGCTCGTTTCAAGACAACTTTTCAAGGATTCAGTTTTGCGTGTGTGTTTGTTTGGTTTTTCCAAGAAACTGAAAGCATGTTTATAAACATCTTGCTTTATTATTTATACTGTTGTATATAAAATGTAAATTTCCATTTGCAGATTCTTATTTCAACGGATATTGAAAAATAATTGGGGTAGAAATGGATATGGACTGAGCCAATTATATGACTAAGATCACATGGTGTACGCCAATCAAATTCCATATTTTTTTACCTATAAGGAAATAATCAAAATAGCTCACTGGTTCTCTTTTGAAAAAATATGGAAAATTTTAAATATTATTTTAAAATAATATTTCATTTTAAATCGATTTTCAAATATATTTATTTTTCATTACAAAGAGTTTGATCTTCAAAAAAATATAATGTTTTTTTAAAATGTTTCAAATACCAACACATTTCGATTCATTATCTTTTCATCATAAAATACCATCCAAACCCCACCAATTCCTATTTGATAGATGTTATCAACAAAATCCATATTTTCAAATAAGTTATAATTTGGGAGAATTTTTACAAATGACTAATCCAATATATTGAATTTCATATTTAATTTATAAATGCTAGATACAATAAGAGGAGATTTGGAAAAAAAAAATCATTTCAAATCCTTAATCTAATAACACTTTTTTACTATTACAAATTGAACATACACCCGCACGGACATGCGGATCAAAGTTTAGTTACTATGTTCTTCTATGCAGGCGTATATACTATCAAATTTTAATCCGTGCTATACAACCTATTATCCTATATAGGCTGATTGATATTTTATATCACTTTCTATATGGTTTCAAATCAAAATTGTTTAAGACGATTAAAAGTATATTCTTGGAAGATACATTTAAGTACATTTGGCTAGTTAAAGAAATGAACATTTCACCTCAACTCTTATTCTGAACTACAACTATCTTGGGTGCGCAAAACAAACAATTGCTTAACACGACATACCGAACGTCATTATGTTACTCTACCACTTCACGTATTGGCAATAACCTAAATTCATTTTTAATAGGAAAAAAACAGCCGCTGTTCATTTTAATGTGGTTGATAGCATATCTTGCCGGCAGATGTATCTCCGGAGCTACACGTTCTCTCGGGAAGACGACAGGTTAGCTTGCCGCCAGCGACGCAGACGGCTTGTCTAGGGAGGGTTAAGGAAACAGTATCTTTCAGGAGAGGGAGTAAGGATGAAATTGACGTGATCGTTGGGAAGGCAAAATCGCGTCACCGTCGTGATAAGAGAAGGGAGAAGAGAGAACAAGCTTGTTCTGTTGTTATGTTCTGTTTTTTTCGAAGGTTACTGTCTTGTGCTGCGACGGTAGATCCGTAGATGTTGTTGATCCAACCTAGTTAAATTTATTTCCTCAGTATTTTATTTGATTTTTCTCTCGTTTGGTTTATGCCTTCTTCTTTTCTGCTCTTTTGATTTTGTTTTTGTATAAAGATTTTGTAGTATGTGTAGATTTTCATGCATGCGTAATTTGTTTTTGAAATACGTCAGGATTTTAAAGAACCAAAAAATATAAGATTTTGTATTATGATTTGGTTATCACCGTAGAAGCTAAGAGTAAGATAGCAAACTGTTGTATGTTTAGTAAACTCTTGCATTCAATAGAAAAAATTTTGCAAAAAAAAAATGATTTGATTTAAATGTCAAAATCTTATAACATGTCTGGAAACGAAAGTAATGTTTTTCGTAATAAACCACGGAAGTATATTAACTTGTGACAATATTGTGGTTCCTTTTATCATTTACATATGATTTTCCAAATTAACGTTGTGATATTAGGCAGAACATACTAAAAATCGATTAGAGTTGCAATATAAATATACAGGTTATCTATCAAAAACATTTTGGAGCTTTAGTGCCAAGAACTGTCATTGAAACACTATTAGGCGGGGAATTCCGGCATCGGATGCCCTTGGATTTACGAAAGGTGTAAGTAAAGTTGTTCAAATTATATTACTAGATAAATGACGTAGATGTACGTATCTTTGTGTTTCAAGATTGAACTCTACAAAACAAACCAATTAGACAGGTTTTGTTAAAAAGTTTAGCAAAAAAAAAAAAAGATTGAACGCTATAAAACAAATTGTAACAGGTTTCATTTTAATATAAAATGTAGCATGTTGGTTCCTTTTCTTCTGCACATCTATATATATAAAGAAGATTTTTTTCTCTTCTTATGACATGTGGAAAGAGAGTATGTTGATATGTGTCCCAATTTTTCATCTTTTTATATTTTATATATTTTCTCTTTTATATTATTACAGTTTGATTCACCACTTTCTAATTGTGCACTATCTAATTTTTTTCATACTAACCATTTTTAAAGTTTGACTATCTATTTTATTGATTACAAAATACAAATTAATAAAAAATAAATAAAATAATTTAAATATATTTTTTATTTTTTA
>OVBX01004356.1:0-14791 GCA_900406325.1 Erucastrum elatum
TTGAACCCAATCTATATGAAAACGCATGAATGCAGATCACACTCGTCTGTTCAAATTTTATATTAATTTATTTTCTCACACGTCCAATCCGAATCATTAATGAAGAGACTCGTGATCTGTTGTAAACTAAGATATTGTTAATAATGATTTGATCAAAAAAAAAAATAAGATATTGTTAATAATGCAGATCCGACTAAGGTGTTGGTTTGCATAAGTCCCTATATGGACTGAAACATGTTCCAAGGTGTTGGTTTGAGAAGCTTACAAAGACTCTCAACAAAGCTGGTTTTGTTCAGTCTCTATCGGATTATTCATTATTTGTGTACTCTCGAGACAGTGTTGAGATTAGAGTTTTGATCAATGTCGACGATCTTATTATTTGTAGGAACGATGGAGAAGCAATCAAGAGGTTCAAGACTTATCTTGATGACTGTTTTCACATGAAAGATTTAGGAAGACTTAAGTACTTTCTTGACATTAAGATTGCTTGGAATAAGGAAGGGTTTGTGTTGAGTCAAAGAAAATATGCTTTGGACATAGTTAAGGAGACAGGTCTTGTGGACTCGAAACCCGCATCGACACCGATGGAACAAAACCATCACTTGGCTACTGATGATAGTCCTTTTACAACAGACCCGACGCAGTATAGGAGGCTCGTAGGACGTCTCATTTATCTGACTAATACAAGGCCGGACATATCGTACTCAGTTCATATATTATCTCAGTTTATCCAGAAGCCGCGAGAAGGTCATATGGATGCAGCTTTGCGGGTTGTGCAATTTCTTAAAGGAACAGCCGGGCAGGGAATTTTGCTCAAAGCTGAGACAGATTTACAGTTGTCTATCTACTGCGATGCCGATTGGGCAGCTTGTCCTTTAACAAGGACATCTTTGACTGCTTATGTCGCGATGATCGGAGGGTCTCCAGTTTCTTGGAAGACGAAGAAACAAAAGGTGGTGTCTCACTCTTCGGCTGAGGCAGAATATTGAGCCATGTCAGTGGCTACTCGTAAAATGCAATGGTTACGGCAGCTGTTACGTGACTTGGGGTTTCCTCCAAACACTCCAGCTCGATTGTTTTGTGATAGTAAATCTGCGATTTATATAGCTACGAATCATGTTTTTCACGAGCGTACTAAACATGTGGAGATAGATTGTCATCGAGTTCGGGATGCTCTCAAGACTGGTGTGATTACTGCAGCATACATTGGAACCAAGGAGCAGCTAGCGGACGTCTTAACTAAGGCTTTGGGGAAAGTTCAGTTTACTAATCTCATGTCCAAGTTGGGTATTAGTTCTACGAATCCTCCAACTTGAGAGGGAGTGTTGTGATAATCATGTATATTAGTTGGATAATTATGTAAAAATTAGAGATAAGTACTCTAATATAGTCGGTTAAGAGGATAAGCCTTATGTAAAAATTCACCAAGTATAGGCGGTATGCGTGTTTTTTTATTCATGTTTGTTAATTTTTCACGATAGCACTAATTTACAGCTATGAATATGTTCTTAAATCAGAAAATATATCTATCATAGCAGTTTGAAAATCAATACTATCCTAGTATGCTATCAATACCACTTTTTCTTGTAGTGTATTGAGCATGTAGCTCACGATCAGTAACACACAAACATTCAACAATATCTTAGTTTACATGATGGTTTGATCTATGTAGAACAAACTTTTAAGATTTTCCACTCTCTCTTCTATTAAAAGAGGCAATTCACATATATTTTTTTTACAGAAAAAGATGTAGTGAAATCCTATCTGGTTGAATAAAGAAAAAGAATCCGGAGCCATCACCGGTTATCGAAGAGGAGATCTCGTTGTGTTTTTGTCCCCTTTGTAACATCATGATTCTTTGCCCAAAATTTTTTAAATAAGAATATTGGCTTCTCTGCGGTCCATTAGAAAGAAATCCTAGGATTTCCCTTCCATTTCTTATAAATAGGCAGTCTTCCCTTCTCTTTCTCCTATTTCAAAATTTGTAGCGAAGTTCTGCAGAGAAATCTCGGAGACTGAAGATCCTAGCCGTCGTCTCTTTCTCTCCTGCACCGCCATCCCTCTCTCTTCCTTTCTCTCTCCACGATCTCTCTTCTCTCTCTATCCTCGCCGTTCATTTCCTCTCTCCTTGCCGAGCAGCCGCGGATGGTGGTGGTGGTGGTGGTGGTGGTGGTGGTTGTAACCGATTGGTGGTGGTGATCAGATCTCACCACTCCCTTGTTTCCTTGTTCCAGATATGTCCAGATCTCATCTTTGATTGATCCAGAGATAGGCAAAGGTGAGGACTCGGTTGTGAACTCTTTTCATGTGAGATAATGTCTTGGCGTTAGTCCCTTGTTAATGTTGTATAAATCTAGATCTGTGTTGATATGATGAAAGTATGATGGTTGATGATTATGATGAAAAAGCCTAGTGAATGATAGGTTGTTAAGGGATACACTGGTTGCGTGTTGAGAATGAATGAGATGATGATTTGTTTGATAACATTGAAATAAGATGTTGATTGTTATGAAAGAACCTAGAGATTGATAGGTTGTAAAAGGATAAAGCGGCTCTGTGTTGAGATGAATGAGATGTGTGATAGGAATGAATCGTGAATGAGATGATGAGTATTATGATAACCTTGAAAGTCGACAGAGTGTTGGGTGTTGTAACCCGTCGATCAATTATGTTTGGGCAATATGAATGTCGTTGATCAGTTAAGTAAGGCGATGTGAATGCCATCCATCAATTATGTTTGGGCAATATGAATGACGTCGATCAATTAAGTAGGGCGATGTGAACGCTGTCGATCAATTATGTTTGGGCAATACGAATGTCGTTGATCAGTTTAGTGCGTTAGAACATGTCGATGAAGAAGGGTGGTAACGATGGGGAGGAAGCCGTGATTTACGGTATGAATTAGCAGCGCTGTTGATAACAATTAGGATCGCTCGTGGCGGAGACAGGTCCGCAGGCGATAGGTCTTAAATGAGTCTAGAGGCAATGTTGTTTGTGAATGCTAGATGATATTAGCTTGTGACTTGTGATGTAGTCTATGTTATTTGTGATTCCTAGATGATATTAGCTTGTGACTTGTGTTGTTTCATTGTGTAATATGAAATGAGTTCGTAGGTTCCTAGAACCTACCCTTACTGAGTAATCCCAAATTACTCACCCCTCCTTTTTGTAGGTATGATCAAAGAGGAGTAGGAGCAGGAGTCGTAGTCGGTATTGTACCATTGTTTTGAGTTTTCTTTATCTTTTGAAACGTTTATATTCGAGTTTCCTTTAAGTTTTCATTGGATATTTGAATCTTTAAGTTGATTTTAGTTTTATGTAAGACAATTTGTGTTTCAATCAAAATTGTTAGACAAAAAGTGTTGTGTTTATGGTTTTAAGAAAGATCCTCGAGATAAGGATGTTACAAATGGTATCAGAGCGGGGATAAACCATCTGGTGCTGTCCCGTATGGGCAGGTGTAGATCAAGAGTATTTTATATCCGGATTTCAAAATGTTTTCAACCTATTACGAAATGGGGATTTTCAAAAGATTAATATAATGCACCATCCAAACCGAAGCTCCTCACTTACTTGATAAGGTTAGTGATTTAGAATCTAAATCTGACAGACAATTTGTTGTATCATAATGCCACCAAAGAAGGCCAAGGTTACCTCAACAATGACCACCGTCCAAAGAGGAGCTCTGCGTACTGCTATAGCAGAATCCCATGCTATAAATTTTAACGGAAGTTGTACCGAAGTAGAGCCCGAATTGAGAGACACATCAAGAGGGTTAAAGAAGAAGGGTCAAGTTGTTGTGAATGTAGCAGTCTTGGAGGAGCTGCAGATGTATCGAGAGGCCTACCAAGGACAAATTCAAGGGAATGGTGGTCCTATTGGAGTTGGGACCGCACATCCATCAATGGAGAATCAGGACGAAAGAGTGATAAGGCGGGAACCGGTTACTGCAAATATGGTTGATGTAGAAGAATTGCAAAGGTACGGCAACACTTACGAGGATCACTTGCTTGGTAATGGAGTTGCCTTAGGAGGGGAAGCTGCACCACCTTCCTCGTGGCCAGTTGCAAACCCACCTCTAGCACCGATGACACTGCAAGGACCTAACTACTAGGAAATGATGAAACATATGAGGAACATGCAGACAGAACTTTTCAGCAAAAGGACGGATGCAATTGTTGCTGACAACTGGAGGAGGAAGTTGTTTAGAAACTTTGACTCAGCTAGATGCCCGCCGGAGTTTCGTAGAGATTTAGCTGTCCACCACTTGAAGGATGATACCTTAGTATGGTAGGAAGGCATAGTGGAAAACGTACAAGGACATCACAATCTAACTTGGACATATTTCTTTGAGGAATTTAACAAGAAGTATTTTCCATGAGAAGCCCTTGATCAAATGAAAGGCCAATTCCAGGATATAAAACAAGGGACCCGAAGTGTGAGAGAGTATGGCGAAGAGTTTAACTGGCTGAGAAGGTTTTCCGGACAACACATGGAAAAGCGTGAACTTGTACGACGGTTCCAGAAAAGTATGCAACGTCTGAGAATACTAGAACATAAACGAGTTGATCGAGAAGGCATCAGATCAAGAACCCGGACAGGAAGAACAACATAGACAGAAGCATGTTACCAAAACCCGGACTGCAAAGAGGAGCAGAGAGACCACATAAGGCATGGACGTTGCTCTAAACCAAATTGGGTGTGGAAGGTGTGGCCGGAACCACACGGGTCAATGAAATGCATCATTGTGTTTTCGGTGCAGACAATTGGGACACTTGAGGCGTAATTGCACTTGACCATAACACATGAATCCTAGGAGGCTGACTTACTTACAATGTCACAAGTGCAGTCAATTTGGACATAGAGAGGAAGACTGTTGGGCACCACCAGCCAGGGTGGAAGTAAGGGAATCATCACAACTACCACATGTGCCACAGAAGCAGACAACGAGGTCAGGATGGTTTGTTTTCAGAAACCACTAGCAAGTTGGGCTAATCACAAGTAAGTATTTTGTCTAGCCTCGTTTTGCTTAAAATTAAATGAGAGAATGTGATAGCCACAGAGTTAAGTAGTTTACGACTAGTGAGCTGCATGAGATCTTTAGTGGTTGGGGGAAAGACTACAAAAAACCAGGTCGACGTTAGGGTAAATGATCATCGTTTGAGCAGCAAAATTAACTCACAGCTAAACCTATAAGAAGATTTGAATTGAATGTCAAGCGAATCGAGAATGTTAAACCAGAGAAGATAACAAATGGTGTAGGGAATCCTATTACCCCAATGTCGAGATTAAGATAGCGGATGGAAAGAGAATTGAAAGATTCATAGAATAGAAAGCTCCAAGTTTGGAAGTCATTCTGTCGGCAAGGTGCAAATGTATTCAAGCTACAACTAGGACCTCCATTAAGCTAAGATGGTTCTTAGGCCAGATAGTGGAATGGGAATAAAGTGTAGGGTACAAATATCACTGATGAGTACTTGCACAATATTACAAGCCACTGGACGTAGGGAGATACGGGTATGATGAGCGTGTGAGGGATAGTTTAAGAACCATGCATGCTTGATCGAAAGAAGGAGAGAGCTAAGAATAAAGTTGGAGAGGCTACTATGAACTAGCATAGCAAGTGGAATAGCCAGGCATGGGCTAGGAGGGGTATAAGACTGCCGCGGGACTGTGCCAGAAGGTACCTTATAAATGTGGAGTCAACAAATATGGGATGCTTGGGTCTTGGTATATGTGGGCAAAAGGGTGAGCAACGATAATCAGAGGGGCGCAGCGGAAGCATGGTGGCAATTCAGGTGGTACCCACAACAGATGTTTTGAGTTCGCAATGTTACCAGACGTCGGTCGAGCAAGAAATTGTAACAGAACATCAAGTGTTGTTCCCAAAGCCATCAGTAGAGACATGTCTTATCGTATCAGCGGGCAGAATGCATTTTGGGTTGGTAACCGCAAGAAGCAGTACCTCTAAATGACATGATGAGATACAAGAGGACGAGGGATCTCTGTATGGTCAGTGAGCCAGGATGTTACATAAATCGTTAGTGAGCAAATGATGCATGTTCCCACGTTGGTGGGGATGTTTGGGTTTGGAGAATACATCCTGATTCCTGGCCCAAATTATTTTTATAAGAATATGGGTTTCTCTACGGCCCATTAGGTAAAAACCTAGGGTCTCCCTTCCATTTCTTATAAATAGGCAGTCTTCCCTTCTCTTTCTCCTATTCAGAAATTTGTAGCGAAGCTCTGCAAGAAAATCTCGGAGATTGAAAGCCCTAGCCGTCGTCTCTTTCTCTCATGCACTGTCGTCACTCTCTCTTCTCCCTTCTCTCTCCGCGATCTCTCTTCTCTCTCTCTCCTCACCGAGCAGCCGCGGATGGTGGTGGTGGTTGTAGCTGGTTGGTGATGGTGATCAGATCTCGCCACTCCCTTGTTTCCTTGTTCCAGATCTGTCCAGATCTCATCTCTCTTCCTCTTGCTCTAGATCAATATATAAGTAAAGGTGAGGACTCGGTTGTGAACCCTTTTCATGTTGGATAATGTCTCGGGCGTTAGTCCTTTGTTAATGTTGTCTAGATCTAGATTTGTGTTGATATGATGAAAGTATGATGGTTGATGAATGTGATGAAATAACCTAGTGAATGATAGGTTGTTAAAGGATAAACTGGTTGCGTGTTGAGAATGAATGAGATGATGATTCGTTTGATAACATTGAAATGAGATGTTGATAGTTATGAAAGAACCTAAAGATTGATAGGTCGTAAGAGGATAAACCGATTGTGTGTTGAGATGAATGAGATGTGTAATAAGAATGAATGTGACGTGAATGAGATGATGAGTATTATGATAACCTTGAAAGTCGTTGAGAGTGTTGGGTGTTGTGACCCGTCGATCAAATATGTTTGGACAATATGAATGCCGTCGATCAATTAAGTAAGGCGATGTGAACGCCGTCGATCAATTATGTTTGGACAATACAAATGACGTCGATAATTTTAGTGCGTTTCAACGCGTCGATAAAGAAGGGTGGAAATGATAGGGAGGAAGTCGTGATTTATGGTATGAATTAGCAGCGCTGTTGATAACGATTAGGATCACTCATGGCAGAGACAGGTCCGCAAGCAATAGGTCTTAAATGAGTCTAGAGTCTATGTTGTTTTTGATTGCTATATGATATTAGCTTGTGACTTGTGGTGTAGTTTATGTTGTTTGTGATTGGTAGATAATATTAGCTTGTAATATGAAATGAGTTTGTAGGTTCCCGGAACCTACCCTCGCTGACTAATCCAAGTTACTCACCCCTCCATCTTGTAGGTATGATCAAAGAGGAGGAGGAGCAGGAGTCAGTATAGTGTCATTGTTTTGAGTTTTCTTTATCTTTCGGAACCTTTATATTCGAGTTTCCTTTTAAGTTTTCATTGGATATTTTAATCTTTAAGTTGAGTTTAGTTTTATGCCCGCACTGGCCGATTAAGTGGCGGGGAAACCCTAGGCGGAGGGTAAGTGAGGCGATTTCGTCTTACTCGGCCAATAATTCGGACTCATAAAAAAATCACGTTTTTGAGGTTTTACGTTTAAAATCAAGTGTTACATGTTAAATCTATGAGTATAAAGTGTAAATATCAAGAGAAACGCTAAAGAAACAGATGAAATCGATGAAAAAGAATGTATGGTGCCTCTGAAACTCTGTTGGCGGAACCTTAAAACCATTGGGGAAGAAGATGATGAAATTACAAATATGCCATTAATGGAAAAAGACAAAAGAAGAAAAAACACACTCCACCAGGATCGAACACTCGAACAGCTGGTTAAATTCTAGCTTCTGAACCACTCTCCCACAACAAATATTATTGTACACTATGAAAATTATTCACTCATATGTATAATTTCTGAAAATAATAAATAAAAATTAAAAATTAATCGCCGATTAATCGGCGATTAATCTCTGATTTTTCTACAACTCGCTAGGCCCATACCGACCGTCCGACTCATGCGAAGCGCGATTTCGAACATGGGTTTTATGTATGACAATTTGTGTTTCAATAAAAGTTGTTAGCCGAAAAGTGTTGTGTTTATGGTTTTAAGAAAATCCTCGGGATAGGGATGTTACACCCTTCTCGCTGTTTCTTGAGTTTTCTGCTCCTCTTCTTCAGCATCCAACAACTAGTGAGGGTAACAAAACCTTAAACACTTTCTCCTTGTTTTTCCTTATCTGTTTTGATTTAAAGTTTGAGTGGAAACCAACTCTTATTCTTGTGGATATGGTTCGTGCGAAGCCTTAAGACACACCATTTCATCTTTTTTTATCACATATCTAAGCTAAGGTGAACGCTTGTTGCAATCTCTATCACATACCCTCATTCAAACCTACATATATAAGCATACATGTAGTTGTTTTGTCTAGATATGTATATATACTTATACATATTATATACATCTTGATGGTTGTTGTGTGAAAGACATAAAAAAAAATATGGTTAAATGATGTTTGAGGAATTCAATACGATGATTGCATTATTTGGGGATATGATAACTGTGGGTGGTGTATAGTAGTTAGAGCCAATGATCTATGTGGTGTCGGTGCAACATGATGTAGAGAAGTACTTCTCCGCCGTTGCATAGTTTCTTGTTAGATCATGTGGATTAATCGCTGGAGCGAAAAGGCGGCATGCATGTATGTGGAATTGTAATGTGTATAATTACCCTTATACTATAGGGGCCGAAATTCGCACTGTCAAATTTGTTAGCAGAGAATATATAAATTCTCGGTTTCCCTGAAGATCTGGATTCTTTGCGAGGGCCAATGACAAGTGATCAAATAAATGCAGAAAATACATAAAAACAATAAAACGAATATATAAAAAGATAGAACTATATTTCAAATCCGCAAATGAGCATAGCGAGGTTACAAAATGTTGTAACAGCTACGGCCGCAAGAGCTGCCAGCGATTCTTTAGTTCTAGTCACCTACACCTAATTTGAGTCACAACTTGATAACAAAAGACGAAAAAGATGCAAAAAAAGTTTTGTTGATCTCGGACTTAACCTTATGAAAGGCATGTGTACCCCTTTCGAGGATCAAGATGAACAAAGTTCAGTTTACTAAGATTTGAACAAGAGATCAAACTGCCTTTGCGAGTTCGTCTATGAATTGAGTGGAAGACATATATAGAAAACTCAGGATGACGAAAATAATGCTTAAGGTTTAATAGTGCAGAAAGTTCTAAGTCTAAAATCCTCCTTGTTCTAAGCAATAAACTTCCAATATATACCTCTAATGTCAGATCTTTCCCCTTCTGCCCCCGATTCAAGTTTATTGCTTTGCAAAAAAATTCCTTATCTTCTCGGTCTTAATGTTTATCTTGGAAGTTCTGCATTTTTTTTCATTTGTATTCTACCAAAATTGATTAAAACGTCATTGTTCTTTGGGAATATTCTTGCCGGAATCATAAGTGGACTTTTGTCGCGTTTTATACCTTTTCAGACTGTTTTACGACTTAAAATGTTTTTATGACTATTTTTGGAGAATTATGGATTCATACGATGTTGCTTCTGCGGGATGATGAAAACCAATCATTTAATCCAGACAAAAATGGTGTTAAGCTAACCATTATCGTCTTATACGATTGATTCAAAATTTTACGAAAAACAAGTCTATGTTGTTTTAATCATAAAATGTCAATGAAATGAAAGAAATTCCGACCGAGATTTCATAAGAGAATGAAGTGAGACTATCACTGAACCTCACTAAGCCTCAGAGAGCCTTGTGTGCGATGATAGCGCCTACGAGGGTGATGAGAGAGACTCCATGGCTTTGAGGGCGATGAGAGAACTCTATGAGGGAGATGAAAGCCCATGTGGGCTATGAGGGCAAGGAGAGATCTCTATGAGGGAAATGAGAGCCAATGTGGGTTATGAGAGAACTCTATGAGAGCGATGATAGCCTATGTGGGATATGAGGGGGATAAGAGAGCTCTATGAGGGCGATGAGAGCCTATGTGGGCTATGAGGGTAATGAGAGAACTCTATGAGGGCGACGAGAGGCTATGTCGACTATGAAGGCGATGAGAGAGATTATGTAGGCAATGAGAGAGTGTGAGAAAGCTAAGTGGGCGATGAGTGAGCTTATGTGGGTGCTGAGATATTGTGAAGGCTATGAGGGCAATGAGAGTGCCTATGAGGGAGATGAGAGAGCGTGTAAGGCTATAAGAGACCTGAGAGAGTATGGGAGGCTATGAGGGTGATGAGAAAGTCTGTGAGGGCAATGAGAGAGTGTGTGAGTCTGTGAGGGGATGAAAGATGCCATGAGGGTGATGAGAGCCTTTGTAGTGATGAGATGCACAGTCGGGCGATGAGAGAGGATATAATATAAATTAAAATATTATTTTATAAATGTAATTTTAATTCTAATGAAATTTAAATAAAATTAATTTGAAATTATTAAAACATACATAAGGAATAAACATACAAAATATATTTTCATATCAATATACTTAAATATGATAATATTAATGTTCTAATGAAATAAAAAAAAATCAAAATAAAAATTAGAGTATTATTAAAATTATTACTGTGAAAACTCCTAGACATTGCTGTAGAGGTAGATAAACATTGCCGTAGTCCGTAGAGGAGGTGGTGCCGTGGTGGTGGCTCCTGGTGAGAGTGAAGAGGTTTTTATTCATGGGAAGAAGGTCGCAACTGAGGGCAGATACTGATTAGATTCTTGATGCCACTTTTATGCAACTCTAATAATAATTTTATAAGACTTGAAAGGACATTATCGTGCGTTTTCCAATTTTATTCGTTCTCCTGATTAACAATCATTACTTAAATAAAATATGCAAAAATTCACGTTGAAACATAGATTAAGAAATAATTTTAAAAGTAAATTAAAGTATATTCTGGCTGCTAGTTGGCACGCAATGCTAGGTATGGCCACAGATCGGATATCCGAATTTTTAAAGCTATTTATGATTTACTTCGTATGTTACGTCTATTTATTTTTTGATTTGTTTTGTTTTGTAGAAATACAGATATTCGAAAAAAGATATTCAAAAAATAAACAGATATTTACGAATACTTACGAATATTTCATATATTTTGATTAGTACAAATAATCCTAAGAATTCAATCATTTTTGTATAAAATATATTTTTGCATGATATATAATAAAAAAACAAAAGAAGTAGTGAATCTAAATATTTTGTAAAATTGTTAACTTAGTTGACAATTATAATAACACAAAACTTAAGAAAATGTTATAATTGTGATACATGTTTTCTCTTATTTTAATGTAAATTTTTTATATAAATAATAATGTAAACAAAATTTGTCAAATTATATGTTAAAATAATAATTATATAACTTCTTACATTAAAAAATTTAAATATAATCAAGATATAAATGTATTTATATATTGTCGGATCAGATATCCGCTTTTCAAATTTTTTAATATTTATGATTTGCTTCGATTTTAATAAATATTGATTTTTAGTATCTGTTTTATTTCAAAAGTTTACGAAGATCCATAATTTTCACATTAAATCAAAATGAATAAAGAATCGAATCAAATTTTTACGAATAAATTGTCCAATTCAATTCTGTGCAACCCATGTGAGAGTTCTACAAAATTATCGGCATTTAAGAAAAACATAAATCGAGGTTGGACCCACACTATAGTATTTTCGGAATCCCACTTTCGAGAAATTGGACGGACATGCCATACTCATGTTTTCAGAACGCAATGAAGTCTACATGCGGCTATATGAAAACTCTTTTTTTTTGGCTATATGAAAACACATAAATGCAAAACACATTTCTCGTTCAAGACTTTATCTGATTTTTCTCGTCATATCTCATGTCCGAAAACCCAATCAGCAATGAAGAATCCCGTGATGTTTTGATCTATACAAAAAAAAAGAAACTTTAGGACTTTTCATCTTATTTTCTTAAAATATATAAAAAAATTGCACATTATCTTTCATCCTCTCATATAGCTGCAACAAAAATATAATGTTTCTCACTCTAAAACTCTTCAATCAGGGCCGTCTAAAATTTTTTAATTTTTAATAATCAGAAATACTTTGTATGTTTTTAACAAAATATCATTATAGTATAAATAAATACGAAAATCTAAATTTTATCTAAATAACGATATTTTCAAATTTTTGATGCAAAATTATTGATCAGATAAACTAGATCATTTGACACTTTTAATGCAAAATCATTGATTGAATCATCAAGGTTGATATTCTTTTAGCCATTTTTTAATTTAGTTTTAGTTTTTTTTCGGACTTTTATTATATCCACAATCAAAAGTTATAATTTAGAAATATAACATAGTATAAAATCAGGATGGTGCTTAGAGATTGTTGATTAAACAACGTTGTAGAATGTTTTTTTTTCTAGTCAAAAGAAGATGTAAGGCAGTTTTCTTTTATTAGTGTTGTTAATTATAATTTTTTGAATGATTTAATTATGTGATTGTCTTTATTAATTAAGTGCATGATCTGATGCTTTTAATATTGTGCTATGTAGAAATATGTAATCTATTAATATATTGTGCATTTGGCTTTTCAATAATGTATTGTTGTGTGTATAGTAGTACTTATTAGTAGTGAAGTGAACCTATGATGTAAAACATATTGAATTTCAATAAAAAAATTTTATTGATCGAAGATTAACAGTTTTAGCAATAAAAATTGTATTTTATATATATTTTAATTATTTAAACATTTAAGAAGTTTTGTGCCGTCTCTCCATATTTTGACATTAAACTGTCACAATCTATGTATTATGTTTACCATTTTGGTGTGATGTGTTTCTCATCATCACTGAAAAAAAGACTCACCACCATTCTCTTGTTCTTCCTCACCTTTTTCATGTGAGATTATATGATTTTTTGTTATAGATCGGGTTTATAAGTTCTCAGTTGTGCGTTGTTTATAACGGCATTATAAGCTGTTCTAGTCAATATTGGCTGCTTATCCTCTTCCTTAGATTTCAACTGATGTTAGGAACTGCATTTTCTTGGGTTGGGTCTGAGCTTAGTCGTCTTTGATGTTGTTATCCTGATTTACTGTCAATAGTTCATGCTTGTCTTAGTTTCCAAGATTTGGATTCTGGTGATCTAACTTGTATGTTCTCTTTCGTAGCTCTAGGAAGGCTCCACGGTTTATCGATTTCATTTCGTATACCTTTTCTTCTCTTTTTTTTTCATCTCATTACAGCTTTCATCGCTCTGTGCATCTCCTGTGGCTCTTCTTTCGTCATGTTTTCCACTCTATGTTTAGATAGTGTTTTCCTTTGTGTATGCTTTGTAGGTTTCAAAGATTGTTTCAAGTCTCAACCTTGCGCTTTGCTTTGGCAGTAGTTGGCTTCCATTTTTTCTCCCTAAGGTTGTTTCTTTTCTTCTCTTGCTTTCTTTAGTATAAGTTTGCGGAGTTAGTTTCATGGAGCTTTGGTCCCTTCTATCCAGAGCTTTGTGGTTCTTTGTTGGCATGAGCTTTTTTGTGTTTGTTTAGTTTGTGCGGTGCTTCTTATTTCTTAGTTGGTAGTTATGCTTATGGTGCGTTAGGAAAGTGTTTTCCTGCTTCTTAGCGATTTTGGCTTTCTGCTGATTATTTTTTATGTAACATGTTTTCTTATTTTTTGTGTTGGTCTTTCATCGCATTTCTTTGCGAAACCGTCATCCTTGTTTCATGGCGATTTTTGCCTTCTGTTGAATATTTTTGCTCTTACACGCTTTTTTGGTTCTTTGTATTGGTCTTTGATTGTGTTTCTTTGTATTCGAAAGATGCTTTGTTCCAAAGTTTATATTTCTACTCTTTTCCAACATCTCCTTGTTATAACCAAAACATTCTATGATAAAGTGAGTTAAGTTAATTTTTGTTCTTGATATCGTTTCAGTTCTAAACATTTACTTAATTTGTTTGTCTTTGGCATTTTGTTTTTCTCTACGATTATAGAGATTTTATGTTTCGATCATGAGTTGTGTTTCTAGTTTATTTTTTTTTAACTTGGTCAATATTAAAATATATATATTTTTTAAATGAAATAATAGAAAATAGTAAGAACTAATAAAATAGTGAAGTTTATGTTATTTTTAGCTGTGAATAAATTAAAAATTAAAAAATTATTTATATAATTTACTTATTTTTTAATTCATCATGTATTTTTGTGACTGACAAAATAGATTATGAAACTTTAAAATATGAGGATTTTTGTGAAAAGAATTAAATAGTGCATAACTAGAAAGTGAAGAACCAAATTGCAATGATATAAAAGATGAATGAGTTAAAATGTAAAAAAGAAGGAAAATTGGGACACATGTCAACAAAACTCCCTTCCACATGTCACATTGAAAAGAGAAAAGTATATTTTATATATATAGATAGATTGACGAAAAACATATCTTCCTTGACTTATTTATAGTCACTAAATAGTTTACTGAACACAATCAAATTAGAATATTAACTTTATATACAACCATTGAATATCAAAACACACACCAACAATTAATTTTAAATTTCCATAATATATAATTGATATAAATGCTAATTACTACATAATTTATTGTATTATTAGTTGGTTATGTAAAAATAAAAAGTGTAATCTATATTCATACTTATTGGTTAATAAAAACAAAAATTAAATTTAAATATAGTAATTCTATTTTTCATATGTATATATATATATGTATATGATTTCATAACTATTACTAAAACAAACAAAAAAGAAACCAAAAATTATGGACCCTCTAAATTTTTGGACTCTGTTCGACGGCTCCACT
>OVBX01004357.1:0-14788 GCA_900406325.1 Erucastrum elatum
TTATCAAGAAACAACTCTGTTTCTCATCTTTGTGTTTTTGTTTTGTCGTCAGGACGTTGTGCTGTGCAAGATATACAGAAAAGCCACATCACTTAAAGTGTTGGAGCAACGAGCAGAGATGGAATCTAAGATGAATCACACATGCCCAAACTCTCCTCTCTCGTCTTCCGAGACCGTTTCTTACGTTGGAAACGAAGAAGACTCGATGATGATGACTTCGTTCCCTTTTCCTCAAGCAACAGCCATGCAAGAAGCAAACAACAACAACTTCATGCTTCAAGGACATACCGACAACAACGCAAAGAAGGAAGAGAAACAAAGAGAAACAGAGATGAAGGAGTCCTCTTCATCGCTGAAGCTACCATGTGGAGTCTTACCATTACCAGAGCTGCAATTACCTAAACAAGGATTAGAATGGGGACAAGACCAGTTCTCGAGTATAAGCCCATGGCTCCAGAATCTTACCCCAATAATTAATCTACTAAATGTTTAGGATATGTAAAAGAACAAATCTCCCCAAAAGAACTAACTATTCTTCAGTGATACCTACCCTCGTTCACACCTGAGAAAAAATAAACAGTCCTTGTAAGATACTTGGCTTCAGCTTTAAGAATTATGAATAAAAATTGTATTTACTCAGCAGAACTATGTATCTTTTGTACGTTTGTAATATAAAGAAATCTAGGGTAATCAATATTCAACAAAGAAGCCTAAACTTTGAATCTTGGACTTCTCATGAATGATAATTTCTTTCGAACATACCAAGATATTCCATGAAGTTTCCGAGAAGACAACTAGGGTAAAACTCATTGAAGCAGTCCTTATCGAATCAATCGATGTTGCTCTCTTGTCCTGATCTTTGCTTTGTTGCCTTTCACACTAACTTTTTGTCAGTGTGGGGGACCTTTTAGAAGTGATAAGCCCATCATTGACCATAGACCCATTAGTTTCATCTCCTCAGTGTGTGTGACTCATAAATTACCATTCTCTGACTCCGAGACGCAGGGGAACATTGTATTGTCTTTGTTTTTGGCCACTAGAATGAAGGATTAAGATTTGATGATATCTCCGTTTTAGAGAATGAGAATCGTCTTTAGAATGGCAATTCATCTCCCTCTTGTTAGAATGGTAAATGGTGATTAACAAGAAAAATTGTATAGAATTCCTATCTATTATGGTATTTTTATGGTTGTTGGGCATCTCCGCCTCATCTCTACTTTCGCATCAATAATATAACATTTAGAATCAAAATCACTTAAAATCATCTCTATTTTTCTCTAAAATAATTTTTTTTTCTTTATTTATAGAAGAAGAAATAACATTCATCTATATTTTACTCTATATTTGGAGATCTCTATTTTTAAAAAATCATTGGAGTAAAACACATCTTTATTATAGAGTTTCTTTATTTTAGAGATAAAAATAGAAAAATATATTGGAGATGACCATAGAGCATCTCCAACCAATTGATATTTTCACTTCTATAATACTTCTCATGGTTCAAAATAATGTATATTCTAAAATTTTCACATTTCTTAAGAAAATACGTAAAATTTTGACAATAAATGCATTATTTTTTGTATTTCGTTATTTCCTATGATTTTTAACCAAATAAAAATCAGTAACCATTATTCATGTTTTTGAAGTTTACAATTTTCATATTACATAAGTTGGAAATTTAAAAATATAGAACTTTTTGACACAATTTTTTTCTAAAACATGAATCATTTTGAAACAGATGGAATAGTATTTAGAGGTGAAACTGTTCCAACCCACTTATATTTCTTTCTCTATAATAGAGATCTATATTTTTTCTTCTGCTTATAAAAGAAAAATAGTATTTCTCTGTTTTTACTCTATATTTAGAGATTGCTATTTTAGAGAAATACATTGGAGTATATCTCATCTCTATTATAGAATTTTCATATTTTTGAGGTGAAAATAGCAAATACATTGAAAATTGTCTTAAAAGATAGCTTGCTCTCTCAACAAAGTCTTAAATAATGAACCCAGGCTCATTTAAAAGAATAAAAATCAATAAGAAAAAGGATGTATGTCAAAAACTCTTGAAGGAAAAGGAAAAAAAAAATCACATTGCCTATCATCTAGGGAGGAAGATATATATCATCTAGGGAGGAAGAGATTCATCTAGGCGCATTGCCTATTGTATAGGCACATCATCGTACATCATCTAGCTAGGCACATCGCCTATCATCTAGGCAAACCGCCTATCGTCTAGGCAATCTTCCATCGAAGCTGAAAAGACCAAGTTATCTCTCATAAATGCCATTATGACAACTTATCTCCTTTATAATGAACTATGATTTCCTTGGCCTCATAGTCAGCATATAACTGGGCTCAGTTATAATCTACAAAACCTCTTTTGTGTTCATTCACCTAGTTCCGATCTCATATACAAATACTTCTCCTAAGCCCACTGCCAAATTGTGCCTACTCCCAGTACATGATGATTTCAGATTTAACCATTAGTTCTTTCTCTAGGGAATGGAGAATTATCTTTATAGAAGATTGATCTCGGCGCAATAGAAACAAGCAATGACCTTCAACAACCCTGATCGACCTTAGAAAAAAGAGACATATTGACAGGTTCGAGTTACTCGCCTAGTTGATAATCATAATCTAAGACGAGTTCAACTCAACTTGGCATGAGTTGAATGATTCTTAAAAGAGATCATAATAATTTCTCCTTCATCACAGTAAGAAGAGTTCAACTCATCATGCACAAGTAACTCGCCAAGTTGAATGACTCTCAAAATAGTTCACAATAAACTCACCTTCATCTAAACACTAAGACGAGTTCAACTCACCTAGACAGGTATGAGTATCTCGTCGGCACTAAGATGAGTTCAACTCACCTTGACAGGTACGAGTAACTCGTCGGNACGAGTATCTCGTCGGCACTAAGATGAGTTCAACTCACCTTGACAGGTACGAGTAACTCGTCGGCATATAAGATGAGTTCAACTCACCTTGACAGGTACGAGTAACTCGTCGGCATATAAGATGAGTTCAACTCACCTTGACAGGTATGAGTAACTCTGCGAGTCTAATGACTCTAAAATAGTTCACAGTAAACTCTCCTTTATCTAGGCACAAAGACAAGTTCAACTAGCCGAGTTGAATGACTTTAAAGAGTTCAAATAAACTCGCTTTTTAATCTAGGCACTATGACGAGCTCATCTCACCTTGACAGGTACGAATAACTAGCTGGGTTGAATGACTATAAAAATAGTTCACAGTAAACTCACCTTCATCTAGGCACTAAGACGAGTCCAATTCACCTTGACAGGTTTTTATTTACTTCGTCTAGTTGATCATTGCCTAGTTGAATGACTATGAAAAGAGTTCACATAAACTTGCCTTAATTGCCTAAGATGGGTATGACTCACCCTGAATGGTTTAAGTTATTCACCTAGCTGATCACTGCCTAGTTAAATTTCCTTGATCACCTAAGATGGATACTAATCACCTTGACAGGTTTGAGTTACTCCATTAGGCTGTCATTGCTTAGTTGATGACTCTGAAAAGATTCTACATTAAAATTTCTGTTATCTCCTAAGACGAGTACAACTCACCTCGATAAGTTTGATTTACTCGCCTAGTTGAGTGACTCTAAAAATCAGTTTGCAATATACTTTCCTTGATCGCCTAAGACGAGTACAACTCCCCTTGACAGGTTCAAGTTACTCGCTTAGTTGATCATCACCTAGTTGAATGNGATTAGGCTGTCATTGCTTAGTTGAATGACTCTGAAAAGATTCTACATTAAAATTTCCGTTATCTCCTAAGACGAGTACAACTCACCGCGATAAGTTTGATTTACTCGCCTAGTTGAGTGACTCTAAAAATCAGTTTGCAATAGACTTTCCTTGATCGCCTAAGACGAGTACAACTCCCCTTGACAGGTTCAAGTTACTCGCTTAGTTGATCATCACCTAGTTGAATGACTCTTTTCAGAGTTCACACTATCATCGCCTAAGATGAGTAAAAATCACCTTGACAGGTTTGAGTTACTTCTCTAGTTGATCACCGTCTAGTTGAATGGAGAAGGAAGTCGTCCGGAAATCCTAAAAGGAAAAGGAAAAAGCCACATTGTGTATCATTTAAGAGGTTCATCTAAGCCCATGCCTAACAAATGCCTGTCTAGGGAAACCCTACATTGTGTATCATTTATGCCTAACAAATGCGAATAAGTTTATTTTCTATGAAAAACTTGGTTACAAATATGGCTAACACGGTTTAAGACAGTTATGGTAATCAAAACTAAATAAAATGCAATAAATTTCGACATGTAAATGATTAGGTTCGACTTTCTCTTTAAAAATCAACCTATGGAAATAAACCTTTTATGTTTTATAATTTTTCTTGAAATGTGATTAAACAAAACTAATTCAAAATATAGTCACTGCAAGGAGGAAAAACGTTTCGAGATTTTTATATCCTCATCTCAGAGTTTACACAAGATAAAAGTATAAAAATAAGACAAATCAAGAAACTTGCTTGCGGTGTCCTTCAAGAAGAGTTG
Source organism: Erucastrum elatum (assembly GCA_900406325.1). Classification (NCBI taxonomy): domain Eukaryota; kingdom Viridiplantae; phylum Streptophyta; class Magnoliopsida; order Brassicales; family Brassicaceae; genus Erucastrum; species Erucastrum elatum. Next base: position 4,547 of record OVBX01004357.1, read on the forward strand.
CTTCTTTCAAAGTATCAGCAGAATCAGTGGTCATATTTAATTTGGATAGTGCCACTGACTGCAAGTAGAAGGCGGTTGGCCAATCAGGGAATACTTCTTGCGCAATCATCCCATCGTAAAGTGCTCGATCTGGTTGATTGCAGAATAAATAGCATAGACTACGCCTCGCATAAACACTTGGATACGCCGTTCTCCTAGAATCAATGAACTTCGGACAGAAAACATACAGTTATAGAAACAGTACTTTTAATCTATGCAAGGTAAGATGCAATAGGGTTAAACATACCTGAGAATAACAGTTAATGGCGGTTTCAAAGTCTTGCTCTAGGAAGGCTTGATCACCATGTTTTCGAACCTCTTGAATATCTTTTACCTCTTCCATCCATTCTTCGAAAGAGAACTTAGCACAAAAACCAACCCATACAATAGAATAATAAGCCTTGTGTTGCCAAATTAGCGGCAGAATCATTAGTTGGTGTGTTTGGTTACCTCGATCACCTCCTTGTCATCTTCATATTCTGCTATCACCAAGATTTTATGAATAGCTGTGAGGTCCATTCTCAAACAGGCCTTTCCTAGTGGCGAAAGTTTATTCCAAGATAACTCTCTATGATTTGCCATCTCAAGCATTGGGTTAGATGGGGCCTGCAAGCAAGAATATCGGTTCTAACATAAAGGAAAAAATAAATATCGAGAATGAAACTACGTACTGCCACAATAATAGATTACATCTGTTATAGTTTGCAAGGTTTCAAGGGTTCTAACAATGTCTTTTGTGTTGGGACTCTCTATATCCTCGTATTGCAGACATTTGAAGGCGAGTTTGAAAAGTATGGTAGCTTCGTCTGCGGAGAACTTTCCCTTCAAGTTTGGATCAATCAACTCAATAACATTTTTCCCATATATCATCTCATGAGCCTAGAAGCACAAAATTAATAAATTTCAAAAACTACACAGTATGTGGATCCTTTTGGAGTAAACTAACAATGAAAGATAGTCCAATTATTACACTCACAAAGTAAAGAATGGTTGAAAGATAGTCCAATTATTGTGAATGGTTTATAACTTTATATCCACATATCAGCCTACTAAACTTGTAAGTAAGCGAGCGAGAAAAGCTTGAACACAATAACTTACATGGCTTGGAGGAATTGGCTTTCCACATAGCAAATCCACAAGGATGGTGCCAAATCTAAACATCACACTTTCAGAGTTCACACTTCCTACAAGGACAATATATTCTCACATTCTAATAACAATTAAATAATAATAACAATAATATGAAGAGATGACTGAAAATCGATTACCGGTTGTTCTTTGATCATCTTTGATCTCCTTCATTAACCCAAAACAGGAAAGACATGCCTCCCCATTCTTTAATATCCATGAAGCAAAAATATTAAAAAGGTGGTCCAGCTTCTCTAGACCACAAGAAGGCATAGCTAGGAAAATGCTTTTCAGAAGAATCTATTATATATACCTCATCAAATAGAATTGAGTAAGCATTTAAATTATTGTAGGATGCAAAGCCTGCACTACTACAATAATCCAATGCTTCAGCTATAGAAAATGCTACTTTCAATCGCGTTTCCCATTCCATGGTTTGATTTTTTCCTGTGAATAACAATACAAAGTTCAAAACGTAAGATGCTAACAAGTTCTGATTCAATCGTACAAACATATACAATTATACATTTTAGTTTTGGAATAGTGTTAAGTAAACCACCAATATATAATGTATAATGTAAAAGTAAAAGAACATACGATAGAACAAATGCCTAGCAAAAGTATCATTTGGCATGAACTCGGCAACGAGAAGCCTTTCATCTCCATCGCAGCAATATCCAATCAAATTAACGAGGCTCTTGTGCTTTATCCCCCCAACTTTACGTGCCTTCTCCTGAAAGACAAACGATAATCAAAACCCATTGAGAAAGCAATCATTAACTGTCTCAAAACTGATAAAAAAATTCAAACAAATAAAGAATACCACAAAGATCTTAGGATCAGGCCAAGCCATATTATTAAATTTTTTAATAGCGATCAAGCCACGATTCTGCAAACGGCCCTTGTAGACAATGTTGGAAGATTCTCCTCCGCTTGAAACAATATTTTTCAAACTAAAATTTTCGGTGGCCATGTTGAGATCGGAGAAAGAGAACTTTGTCAGTGGTGGATCTCCTTCTCCCTGGTTTTGGCTGGCTAGCTGTTGAGGAACTTTCCCGGAAGACGATGAGTGGCAACACCCCATGATTTTTTCAGCGGGCAAAAGCAAAGTTTTAAAATGTATTCCTTTTGCTTATTGATTCATAGTTAAAAAAATAACTGATTTCTTATTTGTTTAGTTGTGATCCTTTGACTCTGAGTCTTGGTGCCTCTTTCTTGCCAATACAATAGTCTGATTTTATAGCATTAATAACATTGACCATCATATATTCGTGCCAAAATAAATGACTTTCTATCTTTGTTGTCCCTCAAGACCTTTTCTTTTCTAGGGCTCAGTATACAGACAGAACTTGTAGAGAGGAAAATAGCAACACTGTAAATACGCGATAAATTTATGGTGAATGTTTTTAATATATATATATATATACATAAAATATTATATTATCTCACATTAATTTTTTTGTAAGTGCACGAAAACATCGCCCATTTTTTGGGTAAGAAACTTGCAATTCTTTTGTAAAAAATAAAATAAAAACTTGCACAAAAACCCTTTATTTTCTTATCATTTTCTTCTCTAATAGTCACTAATGGAATTAATGGGTCAACACTGACCTACTTTGGCCGGAAACTACAAATAGTTTCCATGTCTGAACTTTGTAATGTGGTGACAAGTGTTATTATACATAGCCAAAATTTGCCTGGTCCAGATTCTTGTTTTGTCAAAAAAAACTAATCGGTTCATTTTTGGGATTGAAAATTTTAATTTTCAATAATAGTTTGACTCCAAAGTATTCAACGTTTTACATTTATGATTTAACATCGAGTAATTAATTATGATAATTAAATCACAATGCTATATATTTTTAGTTCTTTTAACGCATGAAACCTTTTCACTAAAAATTGTCAGACATGGAATCATCAGCAACTGGAACAATATGTTGCTCATGCATACAGTACCGTGCCTGAATACAAGCCCATCAAGCATTTGCTTGAGGGCTAATCAGTATAAAATAAATTTTGGGACCAATTATTCAAATTATAGGTAGCAGAGATGGTGTTGTGGGCTGAAATTTGAATTCAAATGCTAGCTGCCTGGGTTCAGTTCCCTTGTAATGATGGTTTTGTACCATTTTATTAAACTAAGTTATGGGGCCAATTTTTTCCCGCTTCTAATCTGGAAAATGTCAGGTACGGCTCTGCATGCATACATCCAGAAAATAAGCAGATCTAACCCAGTATGACTAATGTAAGAGATCACGTGTCCTAGTTATTCACAAGTAATGGAAAATACACCGTTATGTTAGGTACTAATTAATTCAGCGAACGTACAATTGATCTCCACACTAATTCAGCAGATTGTAGAACTAGAGGAAGAAGGAATTTACAAAGCAGTGTGGAAACTGATATCCCTCCTAAGTTGATAACTTTATGAGAAAGATTGTACATAATATAGCTTATTAATTCCAGATGCGCTGGTTAATTTAGAGAGGTGAGCAGTGTGGAGAAAATGTCAATTATGTGGAGAAGCATCTGAAAACATTTAATCGTATCATGTTTCAACGTCAAGTATATCAAATGAAATTTGGAAATTGACACCATTGAGGACTCCCCCAAGCGACAACTCCATTCACAAAGTTTGTATCACAAATTCACAATCTTTTTGTATTGCTAGTAAGCTATTTTGGTGTAAAGCCGATAGAGAACATATATATTGTGAAGACAAAAATACCTTTAAACAACTTTGATCACAAATTTTAATTGTGAGAGTCAATGGAGCCATGTTGATTTTGTAAGACAATGGTAAGGGTGTTTTCCACCTCTTGTTGTAAAGGTTATTGATCTCTGCCACACACACCTCCCATTTATAATTCAAACGGTCTCATTCATATATATTCATATATATTTCGAAGGATATTTTGGTTTTTTGCAGATTTCTCGTCAACTGCTCTGATACCAATTGTTGGAATTGTGGAAGTGCATGTCTAATCATACATTGCATGTATTTATTTTTGGTTTCCTTTCCAAAAAATCTTGTACTAATTAGAGTTAGACTCTTTATATATCATACACCCTTAGTCTAATTATTCAATGTATGATTATGTTCAATATTTATATTTCCTCCTCAAACTAAATATCACATTCATTTTGTCCCACAACTAATTTTCCAGGATCTTCTAACTTAATATCTACTACATATCTTCCAATCATATCTCGACGGATACTGTTCATATCTCGAAGTGTATTTTGGTATATTTCTCGTCAACCGCTCTAATATCAATTGTTGGGATTGTGAAATCTCATGTACAACTATTTATCATCCAATTGTTTTAATAACTTTATTATCTAATTATTATGATATTGTTCAATTTGGGTCTAAGAAATTGGTTTGTATGATTTTACTTTTTAATTTCTTCCTAAACGGTATCATATCAATGAGTTAGACATATCTTTATATATTAGACACTGTTTCTCTAATTTTTCAACTATAGTTATTTAAAAATACGTATATCCGTGAATGAACACAGAAATAATCATAATGTAAAAGGAAGCTTCACTATCTTGTGTTTATCACGTAAAAGGAAAATACAAACTAAACAAAAAATAAGAAAGCCCAAAGCCAAACTAAAATATGAACGTTAACCATGCTGCATCAGGTTTATAGACGAAGCTATTTCTTTTTCTTTTCTTTGCAAATAGACGAAGCTATGTGTTTATAAGACTAGAGAAGTTTAAGAGTTTTAGGACACGGGATAAGCTTTATGAACTCCTGCTTTTATTTATTTGAAATCTAATAATGCATAATTCATCCTTGAATTGTGTTTATGCTTCTATGCATGAGTACATGCATTGTTAGGTTCTAGGGTTATATTGGAATTGAAGAGAATAAAAGTGTATGACTGTTTGATTAGAGATTTTTTATTAGATTTCCTCGCATGTATTTCTTTTAAGGGTTATGTACGAAATAGCTAAGAAAAAAAAAGATAAATTAGTTTTGTAGAAAGATGGTAGAGAGAGATAGGAAGAGAAAAGAATAAAGAGAGTGTGATTTTAGTTAGAAAATAAATAATTGTTTTTTTGTTGGTTATCCCACCTAATTTGCCTTCTTTTAATGCTTGGACTTGATTAGTCATGTAGTTCATGATTTTGATTAATTCAATGCCGTGAGGGTTAGATTTGAATTCTTGAAAAATATCTATGTGAGCAAAGTGTCTTTAGTTGCGTGAGTTGATATTATTGCGTTATGTGAACCTATCAAAACATAACTATGAATTTTTGTTATGGAAAAAGCCCTAACATTAATGTCATTGACCCGCACGGGCGCGCATATGTTTTTTTTCTTAAATATGTTGCTATTTATTTTTCATGTCAATATCAAAAATGGAACGAAAATTCAAATTTGACGAACCGAACCAATCCCAATATTTAGAGTAGTACAAAACTCAAACCAAATCGATTAAAATCTCAAAATGATTCTAAATTTCGATATTTAGAGAACCAAAACCAAATTCAGTCCGAATGAAAGTATTTCAGATAATTTAGGTCAGAATATATAATTATATATATATTTGATTTCATAAGCACGGAAATTATATATGTTTGTTTTAACTTGTACAAATATTATAAACTACCAAAATGTTGGGTATATATTGGTTTTTATAAAGTATGGTCCAAAATATAGACTATTGTTTGATTGTTATTGTATTTAATTTCATTTTAAACACGAATAAAGGAATAATAATACCTTATTACATATACTTTTGAATTGTTTAATTGATATTGTACACCTATTATTAAAAAGTTAAATATTAATTAATTATGATATATCTATCGTATTTATGAACACCATTTTTTTTAAGAAGGAAATATATGTTAAGAAATGTATTATAAATAAACAATAACCATAATAAAGACAAATAACTACAATGGCCCAATAAATATATAGTTATCAAAATGGATCATAACACAAATATAAAATTGTGGCCCAACTCAATAGTAACCAATTTATCTCCGGGAATTTTTTTTTGTTAAACCTAACTAATTAAGGTGTTCTTATCTCTAAGATGATCTTTCAGCTTCTTACCTAACTCTTTACGATATCAAATCGTCAATCATCAAAGAGTTTCCACTCCAAAACTTGTGTTTCGAGTCCATGAATGGAGTAGCTTTACGTGCACTCTCCAAGCATCCTTGAAAGGTTTCACTTTGTTAACCAACACAAAATTTTGATTGTTAGCTATTGAGTTTTTGTCTTTGCTTTGATTGTTTGTGTAGAAAAGAAAAAACGTAGGAAGTGCTATAAATATAAGATGTCGATGGTTGTTATAGCAAATGATATTTATTATGATATTAAATATTTAGATATTGCTACATTATAGCTTTTATTGCTGTTGGAATATTTAGGCATTATTCACAGAATTAAAGATATGACAATGTAGATACTTTCGTGGGGATTGACTAGAGCTTGACCCGCACTTCCGGGTGGATGTTTTATTTAATTTATGTTTAATATAAATTCTTAAATCGTTGATTTAATTAACAAATTTCATGTATATTTTTATGTTTTGTAATTTGACGATTTAGTTAATTTCATGAAACTGTTATCTCTTTTTAATTTATGCGATTTAGTTAATAGTCGTATAATATTAATAATGATCAATATATGAATATCGATTTGATTAGATAAATTTTGGAAATGTAACCAATTAATTTAAATTGATTATAAATGCAATGGAAGAATATGTAAATAAAAATATAGAAGGAAACACTTAATTTATTATAAATCCGATAGCTAAATCTTATTATATAAAGCATAGTTTTCAAAGTTACTAATTAACACGATCGCGACACATGGCAGTTATATATTTTAGATTGCGACATGTGTTAAAATACGAAGCCAAATTAATTATTATTTTTTTAAAACAAGTAATTATCTTTTTTTTTACAAAACCTATATACCAAATAAATTTGTGTAATATTAGACACTAATTTTCCTATTTTCGTATTCTCATAATAAAGAAAATATAATCTTATTAAAAATCTTATAATGTGTTAAAATACGAAGCCAAATTAATTATTATTTTTTAAACAATTAATTATCTTTTTTTTACAAAACCTATATACCAAAATAAATTTGTGTAATATTTAACAATAATTTTCCTATTTCCAACTTTCATAATAAAGAAAATATAAAATCGTAAATATATTTTTTTAAAACATAATTTTTGTTTTATACAGATCATATATACTAAATTTAATTTATACAATATTTAACAATAATTTTACTATTTTCCTACTCTCATAATAAAGAAAATATAAACCATAAAAAAATGTCAAAGACTGTTTAATGTTAATTTTTCCTTACGAACCTAAATATTTCACATGATAAAACAATTTATTAAAAAAGTAATAGTAATTTTAGTTTAAACATAACCTATACCAAAAATAATTTGTAAAACTAATTTATTTTGTAATTTATTTAAAACTAACCAAAAAGGCAACTTAAACAAAAAAATGTCAAAGATTGTTTAATGTTAATTTTCCTTTTTAAGTCCTAATTAAAAAAGAACATAACCCAAGAGGGACTATAATCATTCACACCTCTATATATCGAAGTAAGCTCTTTCATATTTTATCACCAAATATAATTATTGATTCATAAAAAAATATAAGACGATGCTCTATATCTTCTTTGCTGCATCTTCTTTTCCTCATAGAAGAGATTTTGGTTCACTTTGTCCAGATTATTATGTTGTCTACATTAATTACATAGACCAATCGTTATTGCCACGTTAATTATTTGTACTCTTTATTTACTGTCTAATACATAATAATGATGATGATCATTATTTTTCGTTTCATAATATTGCTATTATGATTGCTTATATGCGTTTGTCCCAATTATAATTTTCTAACTGAAATTGTAATTTATTTTGTTACGAGGAAATTATCAAGAAACGATGACTTCAGAAAGTTATTTAACACTAGATCAGTTAAACAAAAAATATTCTTACCGTCGTATCGTAGTTCGTCTTACTAGAAAGTGGGAAGCAAGAAATTTAAATAAGAACAATGAGCTTATGTGAATGAATTTTCTATTACTCGATGAGAAGGCAAATATTTTTTTAGTTTTTATTAAAAATAGTTTTATTATTAAATATATATTTTTTTATTATATAGGAAAATACTATTCCAGGTTGTGTGCATATTTCTCTTATTGAAAAGTTTGGAGATGGATTACGCGAATGAGCCATTATTGAAATCTGTAATTTTAATAAGCAAGATTGCAATAAATCTACTCAATTTGATGATGACATTGATACTAAAAATTATATAGTTAATGAAAGAAGTGTAAAATTAATTATTAGTAACTAGAAATAATTATTTGATAACATTTTTTTTTTGAAATTCTAAAGATAAGATAAATTGCAAAAGTTTATATAACAGTAATTTTCTTTTTTTTAATCCTAAACAAAAAGGTAAAAGAGTATTTAATAGTATTTTTATGAGACAATTGGCTACATATACACTAATGATACTAAAATTAGCTAAATACCCAAAAGGCTTAAAAACCCTCATGACCTGTAGCATATTTAAATGGACTACCGAAAATAACCACAAGTCTAGCCACGCAAGGAAAGAGACGATGGGTAAAGTATCTGTAGGAATCTTAAGTAGGATATCGTAGGTACCTATTCAATTGGTAGGTCTGCAGTAACATGTCTATACAACACATGCTGGATGTTTTTCTTCCCGTAGACCAATGGAGGAAATTTAAAAAAGTTTACTTGATAAAATTAAAATTTAATGTAAAACATTTTAAGAAAAAAATACTAAATTTCTTTAGAGATGTTTCATTTAACTTAACAGATAGTTCAAGTTTTAATTTGATATTCATCAACTCAGTTAATGCCGACGGTAGATTATACATCTGACGTAGACCATCACCTATGCGTTAGGGACCATGAGTATAATGTATTAGTATAAGATTAGGTTATAAAATTTCTAACCTGTAAAATTAGTATATAGAGATGATAATAATAACGTTAGACGGTAATATGCAAGTTAGACGTTAAAATATAAGGTAGGGTCCATGTTAGATGGTAATCTATAAGTTAGGCCGTAACTTTTAATTAGGATAGTTGGAATATTATGTTAGTCAGTACTCATACGTCTTTTATACGTCATGACTTGGTTTTTTATTAACATGTAATACAAATGTTAGAGGTGAGATTATAGATGTTAACTAGAAAGGTATATGGTAACTTATCTATTAGATTGGTAATAACAGTTTCACAAGTCAATTATTTTAGACAATTACAAACTAGGCAACATCTCTAACACAAATAATTCAGGGACATGGTTAATACATAACTTAGGCAAATTGTTTGGGAAATAAAAGATAATTTTGTTATATTGAGTTAAATTAATTTATTACAGGATAAGCAAGAGTGGAGCCAACTAACAAATTTATGTTAGACTATAACTTTTATCAGATAATATCCATTAAACATGAAGTGCTAGTTAATTCATTGGTTCACCAAAACCTACAGTTCTCATTGGCTGACTTTTTATTCCTCTGTATAACCTTGTTTTGAAGGAGAATTGACCGACTTCTTATTTCTAAGGATACCATTGTCTTGAAGAACAAGTCAAACTATATTCTCAACGTGTTCATCCTCCACATCACCCTCCCACACATAGTCTAGTCTAGGATCAGCCAGCCCTACCTCATCATCTGGACTTCACCTGCATGGCCTGATTTGAATATTATGGAACTGAGAAACAACTAATTTATTTTCCTCAAAACGAAAAATCCAATTATTAGCTCCTAATATATAAATTACCCTCTACTTGTTGTCTTCATCGCTACTAGTAAATTGTAGAGGTTAAAGAAAATGGTTATCTATGAGATTCAGACTGAGATTTTAAAACAATAAAATCAAAACAACTTATGTAGAGAAAATATTTTAGGCTCTAAAAACGTACAATTTATTTTAGCAAAATAAAAGAAAACGTACAATCTATAGATTAGCGGCAACATGTTTTGTAAAAGCTAACTTAATATTTAACAGCTAT
>OVBX01004358.1:0-14785 GCA_900406325.1 Erucastrum elatum
AGGAGAGGCTGAGCCACGGCGTTTGGCAGCTCTGGCGATGATGGCCCAGTTCACTTTCTTGCGGCGACGAACCCATGATCCGCACACCACATGCCCACTTTCACCACGACTCGCTTCTTCAATCTCCATCTCCCTCTTTGTTCTTCTTCTTCTACACAAATCTAATTGGTATCTATCTTTTCCACGCCAATTCGGATCTTTATTATATAGTACACGGATTTGAGTTTTTTTTTTAATTCCTTCAAACAGAAAGTAAAACAAAAAACAAAACAGGAGTTGACTTTTGTAATTGTACAATTACAAAAGTCAAATAGGGGTTTGTATTTTATTAATGTGATTGCAAAATCTCAACTTTGACAACAGAAGAGATTTGCGCTGTGGTATAGTTTGAACCAAAATCGTGCATAGTTTGAGATGATTGCACAAGTCTAGTAGAGTATATTCCCTTTGATCCCTTTTCCAAATGCCAATACAACTATATAGCTGACACCGTGCACTCTTGCCCATTGGTGTGGTGTCAAATTGTCAATGTAAATATTATATCGTTTTAATACTTGCCCACTCGTGGTGTGGTGTCGAATTGTCAATGTAAATATTATAGAGCAATTGCAGCTGATATACACGAAAAAAACATTAATTAGGTGTTTGGTTACAAAACTGTACACTTTTCAAAAATCACCAAAAAGTCCCTATAACACTCATGCAAGGAGCTGACTCGTCTAGGCAACAGTAATCCTATAACTTGTAGCCGTCGTGTAATAATGTACCTATACAAGGCTATATCACAACTTATAATATATCAAAAACTGCAAAAAATCTAAGCTCTCCATTTTTCCGATTTCTCTGTTGAACTATCTGATTGGCTAAATAATCACTACAAGAAATCAACGTCAATGCCAATGAAATTTACCGACGACTTCTCTCCTCGGAAAGTTTACGACGGGTTTCTGATCAATTTCTGAGAACATATGATTCTTGTCGGAAAATTCTCGAAACTTTGCGATAAATCCCGGTAATTTGTCATAAGTTAATGTTGGTAAATTGTCGGAAACAAAATAAAATTGCGAGGAACTTGTTTTCTTGGGAAGTTCCGAGAACATGTTGTCGGCATTTCCTCTGGCTAACCTACATCCCGGCGATCATCTGGCTTCTCGGTACGGCGTCACAGAAACTGACAAAAGTTCCTCGGAGTTCTCTCACTTCGGCATGTCGGCAACTGAACTGTTTCCAACTTTACTTAAACAACGCAGTCATCTGATTCAGATTGAATAGCTTCAGATTTTGTTTTAATCAAGTAACAGTTATGAATCTGGAAGTAAACTCATTTCAGCCATTTGTAAATATTAATCGATTTCGTGAGTCAATATCTCTATTTTCTCAGATCGATTTCTCTTGATATCTTCAAAGATGATACAAAATTGTAACACGTGGTCAAACTAGATGTGTCGTTAAAAAAAAAGAAGGGTTTGGATGCAGAGATATAAACTTTTTGTGAAGATAATAAAAAGAAAATAAGTTATAATCAATGTCTAATACTCTATTGTCAACACATCTTTCATTCCTTATCTTCCCCTTTATATTTTTTTATTTCTTCAATCTCTGTCGAAGAGTTGATCTTCTGGCGAGCAACGGTGTAAAGTGACATCTTCACGAGCTTGTTCTGGACTCGTCTGGACTCCTCGCAATAGTTCTATTTAGTGATTTCTGCCGCTGGTTTGTGGGTTTTAGTTCCTGTTTCTGACTGGGAACTGGAGGAGGTGGTGCTGCTGCTGGTACTGATTCTTCCGTTTTGGTCCCGGTTAGTGTGCTCTTAGTCTCTTTCTAGTAAAATCGTATTTCTTTTTTTCTCCTCTTTCCTTCTTCCAATTCCTCTGTTTATTTTAGTTCTTTCAAGTTTGTTTTTTCTTTGAACTGTCACCAGCGCCGCCTTTTCTCCTTGCACTGCCACCACCGCTGCCTGAACTCCTTGCACCGCCACCATCACCGCCGAAACTCCCTCCACCGCCATTGCTACTTCATGGTGACCTTCGCACCCTACACCAACACCATCGCATCTCAACAATTATTAGATTATAAGTTTTATATTTGTTTCGTTTAATACCCCCGTCGGAGTATATGTTGTATTCTTGTAGTGAATGTTTTTTATGGTGAACTATCCCTCCATTTGATTTCACCTATAGTAGCTCTGAATCGTAGGTTCACAACTTGGATATTGGCTCGGGACACTTCCGTAATTTAGACATAGCTGGACTATCCGATTAGCTAAATAATGTTTTGGTTGCATGATTAACTAAATATCTTCCATTTCATGTTTTTCCAGCCAATTAACGATGCACAACCATAGTTTTAACGTAAATTGAATGTTAGAAGAAGGTTTCTAGTGAGGCTGTTAATTTTTGTTAAGATGCAAACCAAATGAGTAAATTTGTGTAACTGATACATACACGACTACAAGTCTACAACACAATATAATTATTTATGCATAGAGATTAGAGGTGGTTTAGAAGCATTTTGATTTGATAATCAAGTTGATAAAATGGATGGTATATTTTTTTTGACATCAAAAAGTCATTATATTAATCAAACATGAGGTGCAGACCGGAATAGAACTAACTCCCTATGGAAGGATCTGACAATCTTAGCTAAAAAATCTGAAACTTGATTTCGTACTTTTGGAACATGAGTGAAGCTAATCTGAAAATCTGAAACTTTTGTCTCCTACTTTTTATTCAAAACTAAAAACACCAACTACATGCATACTTGCCGAGTTCTTGACATTCCATTATAATCCTCCAATAGAATATGAGCAACAGGCTCTGGAGTAGACTCAAAATAATGCAAACCAAACTCTAAAGAAAACGCATAGTTAGCTAATCCACCTGCTAGATGATTAGCTTCCCTATACACGTGAGAAAACTTGACTAACCAGTCTTTTGATATAAAGCCGTAGCACAAACGTACTAGGAAAGACAGAGGATGAGAATCATGTATCCCTGTCGTAAGAAAACCCACCACACTCTCCGAATCCACTTCGACCTCCAACCGTCTAATTCCTCGATCCCATGCTATGCATAAACCATAGTAAACACCCCACAATTCTGTTAAAGGAGCCGAGCAAATACCAATGTTAACTGCAAAGCCTCTTCTCCAAATTCCCTGCTTGTCACGCACATGAGTGATGCTGAATATTTTATAAAGATTTTGATTTGATAGAATATATGCGATATTGTATAAAGATCCTGATTTGTCATCAACTTGTTAAGAATCTTTTAACCAAAAAAAAGGAAAAAAAATCTAGTCGTATCGTAACGGTAAAAGCCGCCTGTTGCAAGAAAACCAATCACAAAACCCTTAATCGAGGGCACTGGTTCAATTTGGTTTTGTAGTTCGCTACTTCGCCACTCCACTCAAACCAGTAAAATCTTCGGTTTTCCGGTTCGGTAGACAGTAGCAATTACTGGTATTTCAACCCGGACCGGACCGGAATCTGAATACTTTCGCTCATGCCATCGCTGGCGAATGCGATCTGACCAAATACTAAAGTTTTTTTTTCCGATTTCATCGTCTCTCCTTTTCTCTCTCCCATTTGGTGACTCCCCGAACCCTCCCCCTCTCCTCTTCTCTCGAAGTGCCGTCATGGTGCTTCCGCTCCTCCGCCACGCAGCGATCGCCCGCACTTCTTCGCTAATCAGAGCTCGTCTCCTCGCTCCCGCCTCCGGATTCCACACTCGGTACGCGTCATCTATCTATCTCTCGGAGTTCTCTGATGTTGATCATCTATTTGCGATTCCTAGCAATTCGATAATTGAATTGACCTGGTCCCTTAGTTCGATTCCATATTTGTTTTTCGCCGATCCTACATTTGACTTTATTGTATAGTGATGTTCAACAGCTTAATTTTGGCTTAGATAAAATTAGATGGATGATCTGTCTTTGCTGAACTATTTGTTTGACGAATTAGTATTATGAGGTTTTATCTACTCTGGGTCATGTTCATGATGAGGAAAATGGTGTGTGTTTCTTCAAGCGTTCTAATAAATTTTACTTTGAATTCTCTGATTCAGCTTTTCTAATGGACTCTACCACTTGGACGACAAGATTAGTAGCAGTAATGTTGCGAGGTATGTTCTTGTAATTGGTGATGGGTGCAAGAAAAAAAGGTTTACCATTTTGCTGTATAATTCATACTGATGTTAACAACTGTCTATTCCACCTCTTATGACGAGGTGTTTGATATTGTCTATGCAATTGATAGTCATAGAAATTGAGGACACGCTTTTGTTCATATAGAAATTAGGCAATCATAGGCATTCATGGTTTTGGGGGGGGGGGGGGGGGGGGGNGTTCTACATTTTCAGGCCTGCCTCGACAGACATGATTACAAGAATGGATAACAGTCATCCAACGTCCTTTGTAAGCTTTCCAGTTAGTACACCTTTGTCGTCTATTCGTGTTTCTCACATACTTTCTCTTTCATTTTCTTCTAGGTGCGATTTGGCAGTCAAAACTTTTCATCAACAGGTAGTCATAGACTGTTATGTCATCTAGTGGAATTAAGATCTAGTTCAATTAAAGATCTACATTAATTTCATTTGTCTTTCGGCTGTAGGACCCGTACCACAGACGGTTCTTACAATGCCAGCCTTGTCTCCTACAATGGTTAGGAAATGAGACTTCAATCTCGTAAAAAGAATTTGGCCTCCCTGCGAGAAGTCATTGTTTAACATCTTTTTTTTTGCAGAGTCATGGTAATATTGCGAAATGGTTGAAGAAAGAAGGTGACAAGGTGGTGTTTCTTTTCTTCTTATTTTTAGCTGACAAAACTTCTGTTGACGATATAGAATGTGGAATATATTAGTAACTTGTTTAAATGTTGGTTCTTCCTAACAGGTAGAGGTTGGCGATGTACTATGTGAGATAGAGACAGACAAAGCCACTGTAGAACTTGAGAGTCAAGAAGAAGGGTAATTCTGAAAAAGCGGTTTTGTGTGATTTAATTTCTTTTCTTGTTGTTTCTATTCCTCATTTCGGTAATTCAAATATCTGCCTCATCATAAGTATTGCTTACAATAAGGCATGGCTTTGTAGATTTCTGGCCAAGATTGTAGTAACTGAAGGATCAAAGGATATTCCCGTTAATGCACCGATTGCAATAATGGTAAGCACAATGGCTGTCTTATTAATTATGATTTGGCAACAAGTGGTGCAGTCATTGACCTATTCTCGTTAGGAGTTCCTTTTCTCTTTAACTAGTCTGCTATTTTGTTTGTTCCCTGCGTTTTCATCCTGATAGTTTAAGAATCATATAAATCTTTAATGTTGCTTTATAAGTGTTTGTTGTGAGCAAAGATAACCACTATCCAATCTTCGCAATATTACCTTATTTCAAACTGAGTTCTCATGTCATGTCCCCTACACGATAGGTCGTGTTTCTGGTCAGCATATTGCTACATAAGTTTTGATGCATACAAAGTTAATCTTATATACTTGTTTATGTAGGTTGAGGAGGAAGATGACATTCAAAACGTTTCTGCTCCCGGAGAGAGTGGGCAAGTTGGTAAAGAGGAAACATCAGCTCATCAAGAGAAGAAATCTGAAGAAAGTACACAACAAAGAGGTTCCATTCAGCCTGATGCATCAGATCTTCCTCCACATGTTGTCTTAGAAATGCCAGCACTTTCTCCCACAATGGTATGGAGTTTCACACATTTGTGCTTGCTTTTGTGGATGAGAATGCGTCTACCTCTTATATCCTGAGACCCTAAATCATTTATTTGTTTATCGATGTGCAGAACCAAGGTAACATTGCCAAATGGTGGAAAAAAGAGGGTGACAAGGTTAGTTTCTGGTGACCAAACTGAAGAGTAAATTGGCATTATACTTTTACCACAACTAATCTGGTGTAATGCATATTCCTGTATTGCTTTTTTCTTATTTTCTGCTCAACAGATTGAAGTAGGTGATGTCATAGGTGAGATCGAGACTGACAAAGCCACTCTGGAATTTGAATGCCTTGAAGAAGGGTATACCAGACTTCTTGTCTTCTTATTCGTATAAGCAATCACTTAGCGCATAAACAATATTTCTTTCTCTAAGCACCTGGCGATGTTAATATTTTTTTTCTAGGAAGCCTGGTGATGTTCACTCTAAATAATATTCATAATCTGTGGATTACTTCTATTTCTATGGCTGGTTTTAAGTGAGAAATAATGTTGATCGAAAAAGTTAGGTCAGCTCTTGTGTAATTGTTCTTCTTTGAACTGATAATCCTATGGTACAAAGATTGATTTCATATTTCCTAGTCTAGGTATGAGCATCGGATTACCACCATAAAAGAAGATTTACCTGAACTGCTGCATTCATATTCTGATGAATAATCTCATAAATTGTATAATTTGATGGATGAATTTTGGTGTAGGTACTTGGCTAAGATTCTAATTCCTGAAGGTTCCAAGGATGTGGCTGTCGGAAAACCGATTGCACTTATAGTAAGTCATTTAGTTCAGAAGTACATTGACTGAAATCTTGATGTCAGAAAACTGTTTTAATACTGGTATATGTAATTCATATGTTTTGCTTGCCGCTATGTAATGCACATTTTGGGAATAACGGATATGTGCTCTTCTAGCTTCCGAGTAACCAAATGTTTTACTACAGTATGCGTTCTTCTTGTTTCACTCTACGATATGTATTACCTGAAGTAAATGTTATACTTACGCGCTAAATCCTTGAAAATACACTTGCTTGTTGACTGAGAGATATTAAAGGTTAATCCCTCTGCGTAGGTTGAGGATGCTGAAAGCATTGAAGCCATCAAGTCTTCTTCCGCAGGTGGTTCTGAGGCTGTTACTGAAAAACAAGCTCCTCAAAGTGTTGGAGATAAATCCGGAGGGAAGAAAGCAGGCTTCACAAAGATCAGCCCTGCAGCAAAGCTATTGATTTTAGAACATGGATTGGAGGCATCATCAATTGAGGCCTCGGGTCCCTACGGTACATTACTGAAATCAGACGTTGTTGCCGCAATTGCTTCTGGAAAAACATCTAAAAAATCCGTGTCTACTGAGAAGAAACAGCCATCAAAGGAGAACGTATCTAAATCCTCTTCTGTATCGCGGCCTGAATCAAAGTCTTCTGTAACATCGTCAAATGATTATGAAGATTTTCCCAACAGTCAAATTCGCAAGGTAACTAACATTTACTGCTCTGTTTGTTGATAATAATAAAATGTTTCCTGCAAAGCACTCCTTGTGGGAGCAAGTTGATAAGGTTGTTTTGACTTCAATGTACAATATGCTGCTGGGCTTTTTCAAAAGTGTATTGCATTTTAAAGAAATTTAGAGAAGCTGCCATAAAAGCCAGTTTGATGCGGAAAAGGTTTAGCTGAAGTAACTACCTAATGCATACTG
This sequence comes from Erucastrum elatum, assembly GCA_900406325.1. Classification (NCBI taxonomy): domain Eukaryota; kingdom Viridiplantae; phylum Streptophyta; class Magnoliopsida; order Brassicales; family Brassicaceae; genus Erucastrum; species Erucastrum elatum. Next base: position 7,407 of record OVBX01004358.1, read on the forward strand.
TTCTGGGTTGATAAATACGTAGTTAAAGTTGAACTTAAGTTATATGGTTGATTACATTTTGCACGCTTAGAATGGTTCATTTGACACAGCCATGGAATTGCACAAGGATAAGTTGCAAAAACTTTTGGTTGCAACTCCCTTACTATATTTTTTTAGATAACGGCTATATCAATGGGTGTTAGTAGCTTTTTACTAGCTACATTACTGATAGTGGATGGAATCTGTTCCATCACTCAAGGGAAACATACATTCAGCATTGAAGTTTGCTACTAGGTTCATAATGATATGCTGACTTCTCTTTGGCTTTTCCCTGTTGACAGATTATAGCTAAACGTTTATTGGAATCAAAACAGAAGATACCCCATTTGTATTTATCATCAGGTTGGTAATTCACAAGCTTCGTATTTCTTTGTGTATTTTATTTGTTGATTAAGCATTTGTGTGCGGCTGCAGATGTTGTATTGGATCCTCTTCTTGCATTTAGAAAAGAACTTCAAGGTTTGTCGACTGCTCCTTATCCTCACTTTTTCTTTTGTTGACAACTCGAGAGGCTCAGATTGAACTGTGATATCATGATCTGCAGAAAACCATGGTGTTAAAGTGTCGGTCAATGACATAGTTATTAAAGCAGTGGCAGTCGCACTGAGGAATGTACGACAAGCTAATGGTGAGAAATAATTTCTCCTTGTAAATGATACTACTACAAGTGATGTAATCATGGTTTATTCCCAAACCTATCTATATGTAATAACGGCAACGCAGCATCCATGTGGATAATAATTGCATTGCCATTTGCCTCCGCTTAGAGTATTTAGTAAGTGGTTTGAGGTAGCTAGACGGACTTATGATGCATTTTGTAATTCGGTTTTAGCTATTATGAGTAGGATGTTTATCACTTTGAGTTTGATGTAATGATCTGTGGAGTGCAATCACTTGGTGGCATCTTTCCTTGTGCTTGCTTAAACCTTCTTTTTGGTTGTTTAAAGTGCTCTGTCTTAATGTCTGGCAGCTTTCTGGGATGCCGAGAAAGGAGAAATTGTTTTGTGTGAGGATGTTGACATATCAATTGCAGTTGCAACTGAGAAGGTACCCTCTTGTGTTAGCTTTTCGGATTACTTGAATAGTTTCTAATCTTGGCATGTGTTGCAGGGCTTAATGACTCCAATTATCAGAAATGCAGACCAAAAATCTATTTCTGCTATATCCTCAGAGGTAATGTATTGTTCTTTGAATTTTGATGAATATGCCAAGCTATTGAGTACACTTGTTTGGTCAGTTCTCCCCACATCTGTCATGTGCTGATTTTCTTAATTGGTTTTTGGAGCAGGTTAAGGAGCTGGCTCAAAAGGCGCGATCTGGAAAGCTTGCTCCTCATGAGTTTCAAGGAGGGACATTCAGGTATCTATCGAACTTAAGTTCGTAAAGCATCGTCTGGAACTATGTGGAACTTTTCCCATCTTACTGACAAACCATTCATTATCGTACTTACAGCATTTCAAATCTCGGAATGTATCCTGTGGACCAATTCTGCGCAATCATTAACCCCCCTCAGGTACATCAACGTTGCTTCCTTAACTACAGATGGAAGAGTAAGCTTTTGCTTGTCTGTGACTTCTGTCGTGATAAAACTCATGAACATCAATTCTCTTGCAGGCTGGAATTCTAGCAGTTGGTAGAGGAAACAAAGTTGTGGAGGCAGTTCTCGGAATAGATGGTGAGACCGCTAGTAACATCATTTTGGATTTGCTATTTTGATTCGTTTATAACAAGTCTTTTTGTCACTGTTGCAGGAATTGAGAAGCCTTCGGTTGTAACGAAAATGAATGTGACGCTATCTGCTGATCATCGGATCTTTGATGGACAAGTTGGAGGTAACAGAGTACACTTTTTCACTCAGTAGTTTCTCACTGTGTGTTCTCCTTTGTTAATCATTGCTTTTTCTTTATGATACCGGTATCGTTTCAGCTTCGTTTCTGTCGGAATTGCGTTCAAACTTTGTGGATGTTCGAAGACTTCTTCTGTGAGAGAAAAGATTCAGCTGTTGAGAAACTGAAACCTTGGATGATTACCACATAATAAACCTTGGATCGACGTGCACATCCAGAACCATAACTGTTGGTCTTCAGGATAAAGCTCTGAATCACTTGTTTCGTTTTTTCTTACATTTGGTTACCGACTACCAAAAATTGGTTTTGGTTTACAATTCTTGAGGTGTTTTTGTTTGCCCGGTCCTCTTAAAAATAAATAATTTCATCTGTCCATAACACACCATAACAGTGAAATGATAAAAGGTTTCCGAAACAATTTGACGCCCATTTTCTTTGAAGACGACTAGGCTGAAAGGCCAACGAATGTGGTTGTATAGTAAAATTTGTGTTGTTTAATCACGCAGATTAGCTCAAACATGCGCTTGTTTTGTTACACGACCAACAGATAAATCTATCCTTGATATTCTAAAAAAATTAGATCAGTTTTTTCCATGGTTTGGACACGAAACAGGCCTCCTCTTCCTATCCTTCGTTTCTTTCTTGTGCATCTTCCTGTCATCTGGATCACGAGTTTTGTCGCTTTTCATCATGCCTCTTCACGTTTATCACGCCTTTCATGTTTATCACGTCTTTCATGTCTCTCTTCCTTTTCTCTCTTGGCTGGTTTCCTTTCCTCATGCCTATCTTTCTTTTGGTTCCTCTCAGTGTCATCTGATCCATCTTCAACAGTTTTGGTCCCTGTTGTATCTGCTGGAAAACGTGAAGGCACTGCATTGTCTGTCTGAGAGGGTGTAAGAGTAATAGAATGTCAGTGAAAAGTTCTCCACTGAAAATTTATCAACCAAAATAAATAGCTAGAAAGGAGGAAGAAATCATGAATATAAATGAGCAAACCCCAGTGAGACTGTACAGAGCAAGGAAAAACACACAATTTATTTTTGGTCTGAACGCAAAAACAGAAGCAGAGAAAACGGTTGAGTTCAATTACGAGCAGCATTGAAACAGCATTAAAATCGAGAAGAAATATATCTGAGATTTTGAACTAAGGATAATGGATATTAGTCATAGTAAAAACACCAAAAGATGATAAAGAAACAAAAAGGGTTTTGGACTATATGTGTGTTAGAGCTACGTGAAAGCCAATGGTGTAAATCTACCAATCATGGCGCTAATGCCAGAAACAACAAAACAAGTTATCCAATGCGATTTCAGGCTTTGGCCCACTTAGTTTAAGGTTACTTACAAAACAGAACTTGAAAAGAAACACGTGTCGTGTACGAAAGGAGAAGTGACCCAGCTGACAACTGAATCCTAAACCCTAAAACGGTGGACAAATGGCTGAATCCGAGCAGCAGCGTACTCATCATGGCTTCGAGTCTCTTCCTCCACTGAAGTTACTACATTCTTTCATCTCCAACTTTCTCAAACCTAAGTCTCTTGCTTCCTTTAATGACTCCGATGGTCCAAAACCCACGGGAGTAGTAGTCAAGGAAGCTCAGAACTCGAGCGTCTTTCTCCCATATAATCCGTCCAAGAACACAGAGACACTCAAGTTTAAAGCCGAGGGAAGCTCCGGAAGGACTTCCAACCCTTTCGTACTTTGGCAGGTATATCTGATAAGATGAGAGTTATGGCATTGTAAATCGATCGTCTTTCATTTAGGAACACTTTGTTTATGAAAAGGAGGAGGAGCATGCATGTGGTGCTACTACATTGAATGTTGAAGATGATTGCATTCTTCTTTTTTTTCTCCTGTATTGTATGGTATGCAGCTATAGAGGACCTTCTTTGCATAACTTATAGGAGGAACATACTACTACTACTACTACTTGTGCTCGCTTGTGTTACTCCCTTTTTTTGTTCTTGTTTCATAATTTGTTCTGTCCTCACTGTTCAGCAGTGTGAATCGTTTGGTAACTGAGTAGCATTTTTGCTCTCATGGTGTTAGCCTGCTAATGGTTTTAAAACCTTTTCTTTTTGCCAGGTATATACGCTTGGAGGGTTTCTTGTTCTGAAGTGGGCTTGGGCGAGATGGAATGAGAGGAACGAGACTAGTGACAAAAAGAAGACAGCGGATGATAATGATGATGAACAAGCTCCTCGTGAGGAAGATGATGATCACATTTCTCATGGGCATGTAGACTAGTCATACTGCATCAAGACACACTGAATGTTTTTCCCATTTTGGTTATGTATAGCAGAGACACCTAAAACATCAAGGGTTGAGATTTCTTATTTTCCATTGTTTCATCTACTTCTCTAATTGACTACTTAAGTTTTTCAAGACAAGTTTTCCTTGTTCCCCTTGTAAAGTATCACCAATAGATTAATTGAACATACAAACATAACCAAGACATAAAACCACCGTACTGATGACAATCTTCCTATCATTACAAAGATATGAATCACATAACATCACTTTTTGCCTCTTCTTTACAGTATCCAAGTTCATACAAAAGCTAGTATAGTCTACAAACATGGTACACTACAACAGAATCAATCATACTCGCCTAAATAAGTTGTCACTTGAACCACCAATAGGAGGCAGCCCAACCGCAGGTGTGTAATAAGGGGTCGAATACATTTCTCTACTACGCACAACTGAATCGGCATACAAGCTTGGACCAGGTGACATGGGAGTATATGCACGTACTTGTCTTTCTAGTTAAAGCTACTTGAGGATAGTTGGTTACCAGATATTCTGACACTCCCTGAAACCCTTGGTGTGCCTTTATAAAGTCTGGCTTCTTGAGTATCCGCAACCGTTTGATCATCTTCCCTGAAGCCTGTCCATAGTTTTGGTCCACCAATGTATGGTGTGGTCAGAGGGCGCTCTGTGTCTAGTAAAGTTCTGGTGAAAAGCTGATCTCCAGGTAGCAAAGGAATGTCTCGCTCAGGTATATGGTTAACAAGAGCTTTCTGTGAACTCGAGGCTAGAAAGCTGTTCCTCGTTGATGCTTCAGGTGAAAAATCAGTGGGAACTCTGAAAAGTCCAGCACAACCAACAGGAAACTCTAGCATGGACGCAGGGAGAGATGGTTTGGTACCAAATGCTGGCTCTATGGGGAGAGCGTATGTGTTCATATATGAACCTGGCGTTGAAGGATAAGACCTCTCAGAAAGATACTCAGGTTTTCTGATGTGTAAGCTATTGACTTTCTCTTGCAGAGACAGCTTAGCTTGCTTTAGCGCAGTGAGCACACTATCACAGGTATCAGACGTTTCCTTTGCCACTGGAACTAAGGGATAATCTACTTTCTGGATGGTAGTCGCATTACTGCAGAAGGAACCACCTCTAGAGTTTGGTCGCGGTACAGGAGCTGACCGAATGGTTGACGATGAATGCTCAGAGATAACTTTACAGCTCTGTGTATGGGAAGACTCACTTTCAGGACTCTCAGAGATATGCTTTCCGTTGTCTTCAGAAGGAGAAGCATCTAGTTCCACAGATTTGGAACCGCAATTTTTGCAGCACTTATCAGGTGATGTTACTGAATTATCATGTGACAAAGTTTCAAGTTCAACCTCATTGGCCATGGACTTTGTATCAGAGAGTGAGTGTACTAGTGTGGAACCTTGAGCTTTTTCTCCATTACTTTCATCCGTCACATCTGAATGGTTTCCTACGTCACATACATCCTGCAATATAGGCAAGGAAAATACCATAATCACAACTAATGAAAGATAAGATTCTTAAAAATCTTGCAGAGCTCAAAGCCTGAGACATAGGGGGCATACCAGAGCAGATGATGATTTATTCTCTGTGAACTTCTTCTCCCATTGCTTCTGAGTCTCTTCCATATCTTCATAAGATCCAACAACTTGTGCACGTTTTCTTAACGCTTTCTCCAACTTGATGTCCATACTGTTTCCCTTCTCTAAAACATTTGAACATGACAACTTCTGCAAGCTTTCTTCTCCCTTCATAACAGTAACATCAACAACATTATTGGATGCTTCTTGACTTGTTTTAGGAATCACTTCTTTTCCTTGAAGAGCAACAACTGTATTTCCATCTCTCTTATGATCTTCAGATACAGTTCTGGAGTGTTAAGAAGTGTTAGTTGTTTTAGTACACAAACTATAGCCACATCATATATTATAATAAGCAGACCTTGTTGACTCGCTGCGTTTTTATTTGGCGACAAGATCTTCCTTGCCGGTGGTGTCTTGTCGACGAAACGTAAGCAGACACGAAGCCTCTCTGTCTCCTATTACGAGACTCCTTGGTCTTGTCGGAAGAACCAGCTTCTCTCCTGCGTCCTTTCCATGATAGACTTTTGGCAGACACTAAAATGGAAATAAATCTTTCAACACCAAAACTTTCCTCAGCTGAGATGAAGGAAACTGCTTACCTGAATGAGTAGTCTGAGAGTAGCTTTCTTGATCAGAGCTTGAATCATAAGCATCATCATGATCATGAAACCCGTTTGCTTCAAGGATAGCAAGGACATCAGCAGTTGCCTGTTCGGCCTTTTTTCTCTGTAAAGACACAATCTTTAGCTGTTCCTCCAGCTCTGCTACCTAAAAGATTCAGACACAAAAGGTATTAAATTTTCTTTAAAAAAACAGTTCAAACAGAGAATATGAGGGGAAAAAAAAGATAGGAACTTTATCAGAGAGGCCATCAAGCTTAGCTCTTGCGCTCTTGGAAACAGCTCTTTCAGCAAGCAAACGCGCACGGAGAAACTCAATGGTGATTGAAGTATGATCTTCTTGTGCGTTTGAATCATTACACCTAAATCATACAGATCAATCAGCTTCTAGTCAACATGGTTGTTGATAAAACTCTACTGAAGCGGCGGTAAGTAAAAGATCAAATGGAGACAATTGATTTGGAAAATAACAGACAGAAAGTTACCGCTGATCGAAGTTGTCCTGATGCGCCATCATCACCAAGAAGATCTGCTGCTGCTGTGAGTTTCGAAGACTTGTCTGAAATAATTTTAATGCTTCGTAGAGCTTCCGGTGAGAAGCCGCCTCTCTCTCTCTCTCTCTCTCCTAAAAATAATCAATTTGGGAAGTCAACATATGAGAGCTTTTATTATTAAAGTATTTATCTCTGTTTTGATTGGTTCAAAGTGAAAAACTCATTTAATAGAGTTAATGATATCTAATTTATTAGCACTAACCTCGATTTAATACCTTTCCTTCCAATGTGTAGACACAAAAGTCGTAAGTAGGTATATTAATCCTACATTTTTACTCTACTTTTCTTGATTTATTTGCTTTTACTTTTTTAGTATAAAACTAAAAGTTTGATCATTTCGTCCATGCATAATTGGTTTCTACCTTGTATAAAATATGTAATGATAATTTTAAGCATATACATAAATTATTTAGATATTTTAAGTTTCTACGATTCTACCTAGATCCGGAAGAATTCGACTT